>LPNX010249392.1:205227-285494 GCA_001517045.1 Pseudotsuga menziesii | reverse complement strand
CTATGATTGACATTGTGGGTGTACTCCAAAAACATCTGAGAGGTCCATTTCTAAGAGTTGTTGGCATTTCGATCAAGCATAACACATTTGTTGGGTAGTTCAAGTACTAATCAAGGTAATAAAAAATGCATATGCGATATATCGCATATGCATTTGCTAAATGTTGCATATCGCACTTGCGATATATCGCATATGTGTTTTGTAATGTTACATATCGCATATGCGTTTTGTAATGTTACATATCGCATATACGATATTTAACACTACAAAACGCATATGCAATATATCGCATATTCGATATACATTTCCACGAACCTTAGCCTTGTGTTTGGGCTCAGGTTATTCCGAACGTACTATCAATAATGCATATGCGTTCTTGATTTGCACTTCGGAAGTGCGTTTCTGATTTCCTAAGTGGCACCAAACAGTGGAACCAACTTTGTGCGAGCGCCCTTAAGCCATTTTGGCTGAGTGACAAACTTGTAGACATGAATGTGTAGTGTGTCATTTCTTCTATGTTTAACATGATAGCAATCAGTCAATGAAGCAAATATATGCATGTATATAAGAAGAAATGGCCTAACTACCAGAACCATTGAAACACAATGTGTAGTGTTCAGTGACTTTGTCTATGTCTAGCATGCTGAAAAATAGTTATGTGCAGTAAACTGTGCAAACTACCACTGATTTCCAATCCCAAAAAATTTTAACAATATAATTGGGCGAAAAAAAAACATCTATATTAACATGAAGAAATCGTCTGCTCCCTGCAGGTGCCATTATCATTTTGCTGCACGGGATGGATAGGGGAAAAACACAAGAGTTCAATGGTGTTCTAACAAAACCATGCCCACGCAATTTATGGTTAACCAACTAAAAATAGTGGCATATCCCCCTCCCCCCCAGCTCGGGTTCAAAATTGACTGCGCGCAGAACGGCGCGGCGAAAAGCCATTGGTTTCTAAAGGGTAAGAGCCACGAGAAAGGAGGGAAATAAATCCACAAACCACCGACATGCCAGGAAAACCCTCCCCCCAAAAACCTCACCACACAGGGTAGCTTGGTGCAGACGGCGTAACGGCCGTCTGCACCAAACCTCCATTCGTTGAGCGTAGGGTCATACACAAAGGCCGTGGGAAAATACTACTCAATGAGTCAAAACACCCCCTCCTCGGACAGTTAAGATAAAAAATACCCAACTATATAGGTGCATAACTGACAAGCCAAAGGAAACAGCCGCACCCCAAAACCCTAACCGTAGCGAACAATCAACCAAATGCCCAAACGAAAATGGGAAAATGAAAAACGAGCCTACCTGGAAGTGCAACGTGATCGACAGGAAGATGAGCGGTCAAATGTTCATAGTCGAGCCACCTAGATGTGGGTACCAACAATGGGATCCTTCGCAGCTCGTGAGAATGACACGCATGATAATGACAGTGAGCAATAGTCCGAAATCGAATAATAGAAAATAAAATAATCCAAATGACCCCAACCCCATATATATATATGGTCAACACGTGCGACGAGGAAAAAGTATCCGACGATGGAGAGTTTCGGATCAGAAGTCGACAGTGTATTTCTTTTCGCAACGGCGGAAGGCCAAACCATAAATCCATCCGCAACAGGAGAAATAACCGGATGATCAATAATAGCGCATCGGACTTCTAACATCGGAACAAAAGTAGAAACGCAGCCACAACGGTGGATACCAAAAGGATATCATGCTCCACCAAATAAGACCCAAATCGAAAGAGTGGATGACTAAAGATTGGAAGGGTTATGCCTTTCGCAGCCGCAATGGCGGAAGAGTAAAGTGTGCGACCTTCCGCAACGGCGAGTTTTAAACAACTTATATGGCTGGAAGGAAAAGGCTTCTCGCAGCCACAAGGGAGAAATCCCATGACTTACAGAATCGATGGAAATAACAAACGGGTCCGAAACATTAAAGCAATGATCGAAAGAGCGAGCAGTTTTCCTTCCGCAACGACGGAGAAAGAAATGATAAAAAGTTCCGATGTAAATCTCAAAAAACAGCCGAGGTAAAAACAAACAAATCAGAAAGGAAGTCAAAGTTAGTAACAATTATCCATCCGCAATGGCGGGAGGAAAAGCAAACACCTTCTGATTCAGCCATGATGAAAAGGTAGATGATGAAATTTGATCAATCATTGAAATTTTTAAACGTTAGAAAAAATGAAAACCAGTGGTAGATCAATCCAAGCATAAGAAAAGTCTTTTTGAAAAGTTCTCAAACCAAATCCAAGTAGAAAATTGAACTAATCTAAGCAAAAGGAGGGTCTCGAAATTTTTTGGAATTTCGGGAATTTGTTGCAGCTTCAACAATTGGCGAATAACTGGTGAACCCCAGATTTCTGAATTAACTCCTTCCCAGTGCAAGACTGCCTAGCTCAAAATTGAAATCTTCTAGATGTTTGTATCCCTAGGATGGCCAACTTAAGCATCTAAATAATTGAGAAGTAGTCCATTTTGGGAAATGGTAACATCATAAATAATTGCAAGTCTGAATAACTCTTTTGAGGCCAAATAAGTGAGGTTGATTTTGCTCGTCCTTAGGTAGTTTCCTATTTGGACACCACAGGATTGTAACAGATAGTAAACAACATTATCCTTTTGTTCCTCATTCCCATGCCAATTGCACTTTTGTGCCATTAGAAATTTAGTTCTTGTGAGTCCTCCATTTGCCTTTCTTTCTGAATTTTATTCAGGCTCCTCTATCCATAGTGTCCTTTTGTGTGAGAGAAGAATTGACTTTTCATCTCATGGACGGAGAGGAACTTTTGGCAATTTGAGATTCATGCTTTTGATACTTTGCTTTGATGTGTATTATTTCTTTCAGGATTTTTGACTCTTGATAGCTTTTATCTTTTCTAAAATTATGGCATGGGATCATTTATATATGGTATACCATTTAATCTGCTTCCTTTCCGTGGGTCTTTTTCTTCCACCCCCTTGGATATTTAAGATGTGAAATGGATGGAGCCTCGAAATAGTATTCCAGACCTCTTTTACTTCTGATTTATTTACAGGGGTTAAGTAAGACTTAAATGAATGCATGGCCAGTTAAGAACACTGCTACTAGAAGACATTCTATGTTTCAAAGCACAATATTTTGCTCAAGATTTTAGTTAATAAAGAACCTGGATGTTTCCATTGCAACCAAAGTTTGCCTCTTTATTCAAAATCAACAGAACTACTAACAAAACAGTGAAAGTAAAGAAAGAAGCATCAAATCAAATGATCAAAAGGAAACAACATTAAAGAATCAAAGAAAGAAAACATCAATTTATTTATGTACAAAGCAACAAGAAAAACAAAAATAGGTTCCCTCCCTTAAGAATTTTCAATCGAACGAGTTAAGGGGTGGGCTAGATTATAGACATGAGATATCTAACCATGGTCTAGCTGTGCTATTTTTTCAATTGAACACATGTCTACTATCCTATTGTCATCCTCTTCAGCCTGAGGAAGTTGAAGGAGCTCAGGGTGATTATCCATCTTAGCACTGGCCTTTCTTGCTATATGATGTTTCAGCTTAAGCTCGGTTAAATAATTTCCCAGGATAGAATTAGCAGATTTGTTACTTTCTCCCAACTTAGTGACAGTGTGCTTCATGTAGGGTTCTGTCAAAATTTTAAACTGATTAGGGGTACCCTTCAGAGGAAACCATAAATGAGACCAGTTTGAAGCAAAATAACCTTTTAATATGGCCGACCAATCTCGATTGAGAATAAGCCCATATCCCCTTGGTATGTCAGCCACCATAATGTCAATGAATTGGCATATCTTATTGTTTGCAGAAAAGTGAATTAGAACATTTTTCATCTCTCCTACTATTCTGACATCTGTGCTATCTAATTGTGTTAGTCCCCCAGCTGTGGATTCTGGCTGTCCATTAATCGTTTTGCACACCTCAAGTGGCATAACATTCACTGATGATCTAGAGTCCACCAAGAAATTATGCACATTATGATTCAACATTTCTAGGGTCAAAAGAAAAGGTGGGGTGTCATCTTTTTCTTCCCAACCTGGTTCTATGTCTTCTTCCCCCGGTTGATTTTGGGTAGGTATGGCCCTTTTAAGCTCCTTTATTTCTTCAGTGTTTCCTTCATTACCACCTTCCACATGTTTGACAGGCTCAATGATTGGCTTTGCTTCCTGGTTGACAGCAGTGACTTCAGGTGTTTTATCTTTAACATTCACAACTACCTGTCTTTTGACAATTTATTGCAATTTCTTAATCTTTGAAATTATTGTATTTTCTTTAATTTCTAAGTCCGTACCTTTAGTTGATGTTGGTTTGCATTCATACTTAGGGGCATTATCTTCTGTGTTGAAAAGTGAGACACCATTCCATAAGAACATGGTATCCTTATCTTGTTCTTCTATGGTCTGGTCCGTCTCTTCTTCTTTGCTACTATCTTTGGTTGGTTTAGAGCCCAGTAGCTTATTCATTACCAACGTTACTAAATTCAACCCTTAAAGACACTTCTTTTTCGAATGAGGTTGTTGGTGAAAAGTGCAGAAATTATCTCCCCCTACCTCTGTTATGTTTATTGATAATGAATTAGATGGAGATATTGTCCATTGGTTGCTATCCTCCCTTTTTTGGTAGTAGGGTTCGTAGGTTTTATGAACTTCCTTTTCTTTTTTCCAGTACTATTATTCGATTGGATCATTTTTGAATCATTTTCAACATCTCCTGATAATCACGTGATTGTTCATCTTGAGGTTTAGACAGCAATAAGGCTCTCCTCTCGATAGCCTTTTCTCTCAGTTGCTCAGGATAGTCTTCTATACTTTCCATTTCAGCTTCTACCCTTTCAACTTCTTCATAAGTCTCTACCAATGTAGGTTTGGCTTTCATCTTGGAAAACATGGCTAGCTCTGGTCCTAAGGCTGAGGTATAATACTCAATTAAGACTTTGTCTGAGGGTCTGTCAATTTCAGAAAAGTTCTTTAGATAAGCAGCAAACCTCTGAGTGAAACTATGCACCTTTTCTTTTCTATCTTTCTTGAAAGTGCATAATCCTTTCATTAGTGCTGCATGAGTTTTCTGGACTGCATATTTATTTCTGAATATTCTTTCAAAAGTATCCCAGTCTAGAATTGAGTTTGCAGGCAGAGAAAAATACCATGAAGCAGTTGCCCCTTTCAAGGTATGAGGAAATAATCTACAGGCAACATCTTCTTATTCCCTAGCCCTTAACCCTTCTACCGCCAAATAGAAACTTTGTAAGTGATCATCTACAATAGTCCTTTCCTCAGGGTCAAACTTAGGCAGCAGCTTATCAAAATCTTGAGGTAGGTTATGCAATGGAGGTGTGAGGTTCAAATGGGATCTATAGCTCCAAGAAGGCAATGGGTTGGGCTGGTTCACAATTACACCATCCATGAGCACAGGCAAATGAACAAAAGTATGAGCAAAGAGCAACATAAGGTGACACCGGGTTTTCTCGTTTCAAAGGTAGAACCAAACTTGTAAGTGCTTGGGTTGAGTTGAAAGCATCAAAACATCTGCTGGTAAGGTAATCTTGGGAAATATGTTCCACGGCCAGCCATGCAATGGCGTCCCTCCTTCTAGCACCAGAACTGTTGAGGCCTGGAAATTCGTAGGCAACAACACAAAGGGATTCTTCCCAGTCAACATTCCCAACTAGCCCATGACTATTTGGTATGGGGAATCCATCCAGTTTGCGGTTCGGCTACTGTAGGTCAAAGTAACAAAAACAAAAGGTTTTACCAGTTGCGGCCCGGTCCACCGTGTATATTTTGTATTTTTTGACTTAAGTATGATATGAAAATGCCTAATTAACGATGCAAGATGATAAAGATACAAGGAGCGTTCACAATGTGATGCGCAGGTTCTTACCTCTCATCTGAGGACTTGCAAGCATCTAAATTACATATGCAGGAATAAAACTAACTATCTACCTATCTATCTATCTATCTATCCCCGGGGAGCAAACTTTAACTTATTTGTAAGTAATGTGAATTGTGCATCTATCATAAAGAGAAATTACAAATAGCTAATATTTCTTCCTACAACACATGAATGATTAAAGATATTTCAACAATTAGATAGCTAATTGTTTTACGAACAACATACATTACTCATGGTGGTAATTCCACAAAATAAACCAGAAATCATTTAAACAAGAACATAGGTTATGATAGTTAGAACGATCTCATGGTTAATGGACAAAAACCTGGAAAAACAAAATAGTTCATCTTTCATCCATCAACAACATAACATTTGAAAGTGCCACCAATCTTCCTCCAACAGGCAAACAATACTTCTTTATTGCAAAGATAAATAGTTCTTCTTACAATATAGCTTTTCATGTCTAACTGGGAAAAAGTCCTTTTCCCTTCTAAGCTTTCTTAATTTATACAAAAAAGTGAGAGACTATTGGGCTGCCCAAAGGTAACCTTTGGGCTTCCCAACTCTTCATTTCCCAACGTTTACTTTTCCTTAAAGATTTACAAAAATGTTACAAATTACTAAAAGTGACCAATCCTTTACGAGGAGGGTCCCACTTGGGCATCTAGAAATTTCTTCCATTTCACAGCTTCAGAGGCAATGCCCCCAAACACACAAGGCTCTAAAAACTGAATATTGATCTCAAACTTAGCAGCCTAGTTCTTTATAGCCTCAATCCTGGATGCACTCAATCAAAGCTGATCCTCCAGGAGATGCACGCTGATAGCTGAATGATCTACTTCGCTCCTCAAGATATGATCATCTAGGGATTTAATATGCTGTACTTTAGCTTCCTCTTCCTGGTATCTCTTCTGCAACAACTCTACAAAGGCGTTGCGATCTGGAAAATCCTCAAGCCTCTACTCGGCCTCTATCTGGCACCGGTTGTAGGTAATGAAAATACTTCTGAAAAACTCAGTGCATGCTCCTTTTATCTTTTTAACGGCCTTCTTGAAATCCTCTGCGGTGTTGATAGCGAATTCCACTAAGTCATAATCCCGCTTGAGGCCCTGTTGATCCTTTGATGGTAGTTCTGCTGGAGTTTCTTCATTGTTTTCCATCCTCTCCATTCTCCAGTCAGGAATTCAAGGACGTCCTGAGATCTATCAACAAAATAAGAAGAGGTCTCCAAGATTTCCTCCAATCGGCCATCTATCCGCAGTACTCTGCACCTCTCTCCTTCTATAGCAGTTTGTAGCTGTAGCATTTTAGCCTTCTAGGCCAAGACATGCTCTTTGAATGGTTGGAGGTTAACTTGTTGCTCCGTTGCTTCCCCCGGAGCAGTTGTTAGAGAGGAAATCTTCTCTTGATATTTCTTTTCCTATTCTTGGGTGTGCAACTCATTCGCCTCCAAGAGGATCTTTTGCTACTCTTCTAGCTCTTCTACCTTTCCCTGCAGTTGTTAATTTTCACTCCTTAGCTCTTGACATTGTTTCTGCACTTTCTCCAGAGCCTCCTATGTAGTTTCCATAACTTGTCTCTCCACTTGGAGGAGCTGCAGTTCATCCTTAGAAGACTTCATCTCCCTCTGCATGTCTTCATATTTCCTTTTCAACCTATTGTTTTCCTCTCGCTCTTTTCTCAATGTATCTTTCAATTGAGCAGAAGATTTCTTGGACAGCTCCAAGTCGGTCATGATCTTGTCTACATTATTTTATGAGGCATGAATCAGTGCTGCTCCGACTCTAATGGTGAATCTTGGATCTTGGTCTGTTCCCAACATAATAGGCGTATTCGATATCATTTTTCTTGGCAGATCTCCCGTTTCAATCTTCCTTTCTATTCTCTTCACTATCCTTTTTGTTGCCCTGTCATAGAAAACCATATTGAAATCAGGGATCTCTTCCCCTTTTTTCTGTACAAAGGGGACCACCTTCAGTGTAGGGAACACAGACTGTCCAGAGGTGCTAATAGCTAGTATTTCAGGATCCTGAACCTCAGGATTCTCCATGTCCTGAGTCTTCCCTCTAGCTTTGTCAGAGGCCGACTATTCTGTCTGTGTCAGCTTTAGCCTCTCTGCTTCTTTTTTTTGTAGATCTTCATCAAGTTTCTTTTTCTTTTCTTCTTCTTCATTTCTTCTGTCTTCTTCTGCTTTTCTAGCTGCCTCTTACGCAGCTTTTCTTTTCTCTTCTTCTTCTGTGTGTTTCCACCCTGCAACTTCTTGTGCGAATCTCTGGGCTTCCTCATTTCTTCTTTTGGCTTCTTCTTCATCTTTTTCCTATTCATCTTCCTTCCCACCTTTGGTGACTATCTTCTCCTTGAACCTCCTCCTCAAGGCTGTCATATTCGGAGCATTACGGAAGACAGATTCTTCCCTATCCCAATGGTGGGTGTATTCAAAATGCACATTGTGTTCTTTGCAATGTTCTGCTACTTTACCATGGGAGTCATTTCGATGGAATGGCATCTCACCAAAATGGAACCTTTCTAATTCTTCCTCAAATTCTTCAACTTTCTTCACCCTAGTAAACCTGTAACTTCCTAACTTGAAGGGCAAAGGAGGATAAGTAGTCTTCTTATGCTCAAACAAGAAGCTCCCTATGCCATCCAAGAAGACTTGCCTCACTGCGTCCTTGTGGATAATGTAATCAGTCAAATAATGTAAGGGTGCTTTCGAACCTCCAAACATCCTGAAGTATAGGCCATCTTCAGTCAAATAATAATCTGCGTATTCTTCGATCACTTGTAGCACCTCTTCTGACATACAATCACACTCCTTCAGGAAAATGAGTGTGTATAAGGGCAAGATGAAGTGTTCATAGAATTATTGGTAATGGTTGTGATATTTATGTGCCCACAATGGTTTATAAGCAGAATAGACATGCATTCTTTCCCTGTCCCAGATGCACCTGAGGCTAGGGAAAGGCTGATTGCATAATATACAGTTTATAAGTATGGAACTCATAAAGAATTCAGACCTCTTTCGGGCCACTCCTCCCAAAGCTGAGGCCAAGCAAGCTAAAAGACATTTTGATACAAGGCTGGCCCAGTTGAAAATTGTCCCCTGGGTTGCAACATGAAAAATGATGGGTATCCATTCTAACTTGAAGAACCTGCCATGAGCTCTTCCAAAGATGCTATTAAGCATTAGAGCTATGAATCTGTATGGATCCCTAAAGCTCATTGTCTCATACTCTCTTGTTGCTCTAGTTCTGAAATGCTTCCTAGATAACATCATTTTCTTCATAGTTTTCACAAGGTCCATTCTAACGTTGTTCAGCCAATCATCCGATAAAAAAAATTGTGCTTCTGGCAAGTGATAGGCCAGAGATACATATCCGGGGCTATAAGCAGCATAGCCCTATTTTTCAACATTCTCCAAGATCATTGTTTTTACATCTTCCTAGGGCAGAATCCAACCAATTACTTCAGAGCATGGGAACAGCTCTGGTCTTGTGGTGATCTTCATCAGTGAAGATCTTTATATGTTGGCATATATGGACTCTTCTTCTAAGCCCATGTCAGGAACCTCTCTGTGTGTGATCAGCCTATATATTTCCCCCCACTGGTAGTCAGGTTCGACACCAGAGATACACTTAGTGTTTTCATATATATATTCAGTTTTGGTGACATTTTCTACTTCAGGCTCTTCCTCGACCACAGGGGCCTTCTTCTTTTGTCTCTTTGACATTGTGAACTCTTCCTGCCATAAAATTGTAACATAAAACCATTTTGGCCGAGTGACAAACTTGTAGACATCAATGTGTAGTGTGTCATTTATTCTATGTTTAACATGATAGCAATCAGTCAATGAAGCAAATATATGCATGTATATAAGTAGAAATGGCCTAACTAACAGAACCATTGAAACACAATGTGCAGTGTTCAGTGACTTTGTCTATGTCTAGCATGCTGAAAAATAGTTATGTGCAGTAAACTATGCAAACTACCACTAATTTCCAATACCAAACAATTTTAACAATATAATTGGGCGAAAAAAAAAACATCTATATTAGCATGAAGAAATCCTCCACTCCCTACGGGTGCCATTATCATTTCGCTGCGTGGGACGGACAGGGGAAAAACATAAGAGTTCAACGATGTTTTAACAAAACCGTGCCCATGCAATTTATGGTTAACCAACTAAAAATAGTGGCATATCTCCCTCCCCCCCGGGTCGGGTTCAAAATCGACTGCGCACAAAACGGCGCGGCAAAAATCCATTGGTTTCTAAAGGGTAAGAGCCATGAGAAAGGAGGGCAATAAATCCACAAACCACCGACAGGCCAGGAAAACCCTCCCCCCAAAAACCTCGGCACACAGGGTAGCTTGGTGCAGACGGCGTAACGACCATCTACACCAAACCCGCATTTGCTAAGCGCAGGGTCATAGACAAAGGCCGCGGGAAAATACTACTCAACGAGTCAAAATGCCCCCTCCCCGGACAGTTAAGATAAAAAATCCCCAACTATATAGGTGCATAAACGACAAGCCAAAGGAAACGGCCGCACCCTAAAACCCTAACCGTAGAGAACAATCAACCAAATTCCCAAACGGAAACGGGAAAAGGAAAAATGAGCCTACCTGGCAGTGCAACGTGATCGACGGGAAGATGAGTGGTCAAATGTTCACAGTCGAGCCACCTGGACACGGGTACCAACAACGGGATCCTTCGCAGCTTGTGAGAATGACACGCATGATAATGACAGCGAGCAACAGTCCGAAATAGAATAATAGAAAATAAAATAATCCAAATGACCCTAACCCCATATATATATATATGGTCAACACGTGCTGCGAGGAAAAAGTATCTGACGGTGGAGAGTTTCGGATCGGACGTTGACAGTGTATTTCTTTCTGCAATGGCGGAAGGCCAAACCATAAATACATCCACAATGGGAGAAATAACCGGATGACAAATAATCGCGCATTGGACTTCTAACATTGGAACAAAAGCAGAACCACAGCCGCAACGATGGATACCAAAAGGATATCACACTCTGCCAAATAAGACCCAAATCGGAAGAGTGGATGACTAAAGATTGGAAGGGTTATGCCTTTCACAGCCACAACGGCGGAAGAGTAAAGCGTGCGACCTTCCATAACGGTGAGTTTTAAATGACTTAGAAGGCAGGAAGGAAAAGGATTCCCGTAGCCACAAGGGTGGAAGCCCACGACTTACGAAATCGATGGAAATAACAAACGGGTCCTAAACGTTAAAGCAATGATCGGAAGAGGGAGCAGTTTTCCTTCCACAACGGCGGAGAAAGAAATGATAAAAAGTTCTGATTTAAAACTCAAAAAATAGCCGAGGTAAAAAAAAAAAAATCGAAAAGTAAGTCGAAGTCAGTAACGATTATCCATCCACAATGGCGGGAGGAAAATCAAACACCTTCTGATTCAGCCATGATGAAAAGGTAAATGATGAAGTTTGATCAATCATTGAAATTTTTAAGCATTATAAAAAATGAAAACCAGTGGCAGATCAATCCAAGCATAAGAAAAGTCTTTCTGAAAAGTTCTCAGACCAAATCCAAGCAGAAAATCGAGCTAATCTAAGCAAAAGGAGGGTCTCGAATTTTTTTGGAATTTCGCGAATTTGTTGTAGTTGCAACAGGAACTTAGACATTCATAAAATCAATCTAGTTCATTTCAACCTCTGTAATCTTATGTATCTAGTGCTTTAGCTTCTTTTTCAAATTTTAACCTCTCTTTGACACAATTTATCATTGGTTAGGTTAAGTCATATCATTTTATTCTATCACCTTCATTTATTAAGACCAAGCAATCCATAGCACTTTCCATCATTGAATTCAACCTTGAAATCAACAATCAACTCATGACCATGGTATGGAAGTGATTTTCTTGATGGTAATTGCATCTTGTAGATCTGGTAATTGTATAGTTCTGCACTTCTAGTAGCTTCATGCTCTACATTTCTGGTAGCTTCATATATCCCTTTTGTTGATGTGATTTCCAAAGAAAACAAATGATTCTGCAAGATCTCCCATGAATGTATTTTATGTTAAGTTCCATTAGTTCTCCCCTTTACTCAGAGATCAAACTTTTGTCACCAACTAAAGACTTGGTTCTATTAAAATGTTATTGGACTATTTGAATTTACGAAAAGCACTAAAATCAACTCTTCAAATTTTACCTTTGATACATCTTTGTTGACTTTGATGTAATATAGGGGGAGTGGTGTTGGTACTAATGTATAGGTACCAGTATTCGAATATTGTATACTAAATTAAGGACATATGAGTTGTGATATTAAATATTTGACTAGATCTTCTTGAAAGAACAAAGATGTTTCTTAAAGAATATCTAAGAAAACCTTAATGTTGATGTTTGATGAATGTTTTGTTGCTATGTTGTCATACTATTGAATTGAATGACCTGGAGCTTCCATTTGAAATACATGAACTAATATTGAAGAAGGAATCATGGATTCTAAAATCTTTTCCAGTTCATGAATGATACAAAAAACATCTGTTGATTTCCAGTGTCCACAATACAGTTCTGGTACCAAAAGAGAAGAGTTCTTCTAGGATATGAAACCTTTATTTTCTCCTTATTTTTATTGCAAAAAATAATGTTGGGTCTGAAACAAGAATCATACAAATATAAACACTTGAAGTTATACTAACTATAATATATCCATCCTAAACAGAGATCTATAAAGAACCAAGAGGAATCCAATTTAATGAGGTGTTAATATTTTAATGACATTTTATTTGGATTTACATTTTTATTTCACAAGTGAATATGATATTTTAAAACTTTTTTTATTCAGTTTTATTCTTTCATTTTATTAGATGACATATACAATTTAATTAATTTTTACTTTTGGTACATGATTTTATTCATGTATAGGTAATGTTACACACCTCCCCCATACTTGGTTGTAAGCATCTCCCTACTCTCACTGCACACAACATTAGTCCATTACGTGTAAATTTACACATCTCCCCCATGCTTGGTAATAAGAACCTCACTACTCTGGATTCAACAATACTAGCATAGATCCATCCTAAATGCAGATCTATTAAGATCTAATAGGAATCCAATTTATTTTTATGACACCATTAAAGAAATAATTAATTTTACTTTTGGTACATAATGTGAGTTCATTACATGTAACATTACACATATCCCTCATACTAGGTTGTAATAAACTCTCTAATATCAGTGCACACAATTTTATTTTTTTATGTGTAATGTTACACATCTCCCCCGTACTAGGATGTAAGAACCTCACTATTGTCGGTGCAATTACTCTTGAAATAAAAATGAAGGAAAACTAGGATGCATTTTAGTGGATGACATCAACTTGACGGGCATTTCTTATTACTATATTGCTAAGATATACTTTGAAATTAAAGTAGAGAAAAATGAAAACATTCCCTCAGGTGTAAGCAATTCTAATGGAGCTATGTGCACAACGAGATTAAAAATATATTTGCATCCAAATATGAAAAATGTGCCATTATGGTTGTTTAGATATGAGAGGCATCTAACCTATTTGATTTTTCACCAAGAAATATTGAAGAAGGGAGCATTGTTTTGGCATGATTATTGTTAGGAACCAATATCCAATGTAGTCACACATCCCTATGTATTCTTATTCACTTTCAGTTACTTGGATTCCCTCCTTTGACATACTTTGTAGATAATGAAATGTTTATCTCTTGCACAAAGGATCGGAGTACAAACTACCAAGAGACTCTTGATTTTCATGTTCCATAATTTAGTCTTAATTTTATTTTATCCATAGCTCTTTAGTCTCTTCAAAAAAGTAAGGATAATCATAGATAATTGCTAATTCTACGTGTTGTCCATGGGCCTATTTTATCCTCTATTCCTTCTTAAGATGCATATATGTTCCTTATGAATATCAAGATCTATTACTACATTTATGCGTAAATGTTCCTTTCTACTGCAAGGATACAAGAGATCTCCTGGACTAACCATCCTCACTCAACAACTCCTTAAGCATACTTGTAATTTTTTATGTTGGTCAATAATCCTTGTCTCAGAAATGTATTAGTGTAGAGGGTTTTTATTTTATTGGGAAACTACAACTTCTATGCAAAGAAAAGTTGAAATCATAAAAATATTCAAAGAAAATAAAACTCCAAAGAAAATCATGTACTCGGGCATCCCATGCTACTAAGATCATGATGTTACCAATTTCTCGACATGAATCTCTTATATCTTCCATGCAACAAACTAAAATCAAAGGAATAGAAACCAACTTATCAATGCATCAATTGATCCAGTACAAGAATCTTCTAAATTAAGTGAGACTATGTACCCAATGAAGCAAGATGGAATGCACATTCTTACCTCTTGTTTTACCAAATTGTTTCCTTATGTTTTAGGATCTAGACAATCTATTAGAAAATATTGTCAAAAAAAGGGGAAACCAATTCAGACCTAGTTCTTTGACACCTCCCTAGAAATGGTGCCAAAATGTTCAAAAACAATAATTTCTTAGTTTTACCTCACATAAATTACCAACCAGTTTCAGTAAACTGATTAGGTGTCATGCAAATTATATGTAGAAGCAAGACTTATTTGGTCTCTCTAAGTACGCATGCTAACATCCTACTCAAGAAGATACTAATAGCTTTCATGGAGCTATTTTTTGTTTACATCAAAATGACTAGAAATTAACCATGTTTTTGTATGTTGATTGGGAAGGGGAGACCAAACCACACAGTGTATGCAAACCAGACAGTCTAACATAACATACCTAGCCAACTCTATACTAGCTTAACCCACTCTAGACTAGTCTAACTACTCTAGCCTAGCCTAACCTACTCTAGAATAGCCTACTCTAGGCTAACCTTATCTACTTTAGAATATCCTACTATATCCCATCCCACTCTAGCCTATCCTACTGTATCGTAGCATAATATAGCCTACCCTATCATAACCTAGCCTACGGTAGCATAATATATCCTATCCTAGACTATCCTATTATATCCTTTCCTATTATACCCTATCCTAGCTTATCCTACTCTATCCTATCTTACCTTAACCTAATGTAGCCTAGCCTATCCTAACGTACTCTAGACTAACCTACTCTAAACTAACCTACCCTAGACTAATCTATCCTATCCTTTCCTAGCCTACTATAGCTTAGCCTAGCCCACACTAGCCTAGCCTAGCCTAACCTACTTTAGATATTTCTAGCATAACCTACCCTAACCTATCCTACTATAACCTATCTTACTCTATCCTATCTTAAACTACTCTACCTTAGCCTAGCCTACTCTAGAATAGATTATTATAGACTAGCCTACTCCTCTCTAACATACTCTAACCAACTCTAGTATAGAGTTTCCTATTGTATCCTAACTTAGCCTAGTGTACTCTAGCATAGCCTGTTGCATTGTATCCTACTCTAGCATAGACTACTGCATTGTATCCTACTATAGCATAGCCTACTACATTGTAGCCTAATCTAGACTACCCTACTACAACTTAGCATAACCCATCCTACTATATCCCAGCCTACTCTCGACTACTCTAGCCTAACCTACCTTAGCCTACTCCACATTAGCCTATCTTAGCATAGATTAACCTATTCTGGCCTATCCTACTCTAGCCTAGCCTATCCTACCATATCCTATCATACTCTAGCCTAACCTACTCTATCTAACTCTATCCTTTCCTAGCCTAGTGTACTCTAGCTTAATCTAGCCTACTCTATTGAAGCTTAGCCTAGCCTACTCTATTATAGCATAACCTTTTCTGACTAGCCTAATGACCTCTAAAGTAGTCTAGTCTAACGTAGCCTACCCTAGCCTAATATATCTTATATTATTGTATCCTATCTTAACCTACCGTGGCTTAGTCTAGCCTACTCTATAGTAACCTTAGTAATCTAGATGAGCCTACTCTAGCCTAGCCTAGCCTAGCCTAATCCAGCCTACTCTAGCTGATCCTAATTTATCCTGTTATTAGGAATTCTCAATCGGTGCAGGGACTGCTTGTTCCTCTGTAAAGTAAATCATGAATACAAAACTAAAATACACAGCAACATATCCTTCCCTTAAACAATCAAATTAACTAACATGAAATACAATATACCTCAACCTTCGATGTCTTGTCTTTTCCCCAAAAGTCCCTTCATTGGTTCGATACCTGCAAGATAGATCGAAAGATAAGAAGACAAGATGAGAGCATCGTGATAGATTGACTGATCATATCAGTGATCAAGGAATGCAATAATATCTGATTAAAATCAATACATCAAATATAGGGAAGGGTAATGTGAATGTATTAATTATGGAAGAGAAAGCAGTACAACCAAAAAGCCTTGATGTCAATGGCTTCGATCTCAACAAGAATGTCTACAATACTTATAGCTATGAAGATGTCTCAAACTATAAGCCAACTCTAATTTTCCTTTGATTTAGACTTCAAACTAAGAGCATAAGGGTGCTTTTTCTAGCCTCCTTCACTCTCATCATGAAGACTTCATTTATAGTCCTAGAAATCAAGATATGACTTGAAAAATGGATAAGATATGATCCTAATAGGTGAGGGAGGTTAATGCCACCTCTCCCAAGCATATAGGAACAATATCCATGAAGGCTTCTGCATGGAAACTTCCAAAAACTTTTTTTTTCTCATTTTTGACCATCGGCACTCCTAGTAGAAATGACAAAGGAGATGACTTAGAGTTTTTGTCAAAGAAAGAGGGCAACGACACTTATGGGTTTACTGTGACAGGAGTCGCCGATGCTCTGTGTAAAAAGCATGAAGGCTCCATCCCTTCTAGGTACGAGAAAAATATGAATAAGGTGACTCAAGCCAGGCTTTCAAGGAGGTTGAAAGGCAATGTGAAATTCTCATGAAGGATGATAAGAAATGTGAGATTTCTAGGTGCAACAGAATGCCCCCCAAAGTATGAATCTAGAAGGAAGTGATAGGAGAAATAGTTTACAAGCTTTCCATCTGATACAGAGGAAAAGAGAGATAAACTGATACAGTACCAGTAACTGAATTTATCCAAACCAATCATAGTTGCAGACCAATACACTGCAGATCTATGATGATTACCACGTCATGGCTACCAATGATACACTATATATCCCTGAATAATTGCTATAGGAGGTAGGATACAACTACGGAACATACAAAGTAGATCCATGTCTTTTAACCTCAGATATGGAACACAACCACCAAACATACAATGTGGATCCATGTCATGACTCTAAATGATCTCCAAACACAACCTGAGCATAGGAAATGATGATGATAAAGCCTAACCACTCAGGGTCTTCATTCCAATCCCCAACTAATATGATTCTAACCATGTGAATAGATGTATTTACGTGGAACATGGCAGAAACCGCTTGATTACTAGTCATTGATGTCAACTGTTAACAAGTGCGAGGGAAATCACCATTGATGCCAATGCTCCCCAAGGTATCTTAGTACATTATCTCAAGTGCGAATAAATGTTTTTAGGTCGAACACTTGACATAATTTTCCAATCAAAGCTCATTGATGGAAACCTACTATTGAAAATGAGAAAACATGCAATTGAGGCATGTAGGCTTCAAGGTACTTTTTAGGTTTCTAGGTCTAATTCATGGATAATGATTTGAAGTAAACATGAATATAATTGTCATAGGAGGGCCATGATGATTCCCACATCAGTGACACGAAACTAGGAAAAAAATTTGATTTGAAGTAATGGAACTGATTCAGACATGACTGACTATTAAGGACAAGTAAAGTTATTAATGAGTTATTTTTCTGGGAGAGACATCCTTTGAATAATTTTGATGGCAAGACACATGACTTGGAATCATTTACTTCAATGAGAATAGAACCAGGTGTAATCAAAGGAATATGACAAAGCATTCTTTGAATTGACTCAAAGGAGTTAGGTGACACACAAAAGTGGATCGACTTGGAGATAAGCTGAAAAACCAACTGTTCATATATGCAAATGTAGATAGATGCCATGTTCAAAGGTGGACTGTATATTACTTCCATAAAAAAAAATGAAAACCATTCCCCTTTCCTTTAATTTCCCCACCTCTAAAGTTGAGTTCCTCTTTTTGTTTTTATGAGTCCAAAGAGGGTATCAAACACTCATTAAAGCTCATCAAATGATGATTCCATTCTCATATTTTTCACGAACAAGAGAAAGGAGGGCTTCGTTCCTAAATAGGGTATTTCATCATTTTTATTTACGAGTTTGATGGAGGAAAAATCATTTGTCGTTTCATGTTTAGAGATTCTAAAATGAGTAAGAAGACTCCAAAAGGTCCTTTTTGTGAATGAGTCCAGTCGGTCTGAAAAAGAGATAACCTACCTCCGACTAGTCGACTGTTCTGATTCTTTTACAAGCATGAACATAACAAGTTCGCTTGAAGATCTTTTTGTGTTTTGAGGAGACTGAAAAGAGCTTAAATATAACTCCCTAACTAGGTTCCTTTTTCATAATCCACTTTTAACGAGTCTAAAAAAGTGAAAAAGTAGACTTGACACCTTTCTATTGGGATTTTAACGAGCATGTAAAAAGTGTATAATGACGCTCGGTACTTTTTCATTCTTGATCTAAGCCCAAAAAAGACAAAAATAGCTTACATCGTAGCCATAACCCAATATTGACATGAAAAAACTCAAAAACACCATTAAAAGCCATTTTACCAAAACTTTATAAAGTAAAAAGTAAAAACTCACTTTCAATGAAATAATTTGGATTTCAAAATGAATAAATTATAATGAAATTTTGAAAACTCCAAATTTTCTATAAATAGAAAGAGTAGGTAATAATTATTTACCATTTTATTTTTACCATTGAGAGTTTTGGTAATTGTATTAGTAGAAAGATTTTCCACCGGTGTGTTTCCAAGGGTTCCTCACTCATTGTTCCTCCATTCTTCCTGGAAGAGGTAAGTGCTTTGATCCTTTCTCTTTTATGAGCAAGAAATGTCATTGTATTTCTTCTTCCATTTTCCAATTCATGTTCATAAAATGATTTCTTAATTCTTTTAAAGCCAACAATTAAGGTAAATTGTTAAATTGAAATGGTAAATAGGAAATTGACCATTTCAATAGGGGTTTTTATTGGTTTAGAAAGCTAATTTTTTCTCACTGTAGGGTTTTTGGCTATCACGTAGAGCACGTGAAGGCGCTCTGTCAAGTTGGGGTAGAGGCGCCGTAGGCACTTTGTCCACAGTTGACGAGCAGTCGTCGTTCTGCGAGCCACAAACAGCAGCGTCATCGGTGCTCTGTGGGCAAAGGGTAGTAGTGCCACTATAAGGAATATGAAAAACAAAAACACTAAACCGCTAAAAAACAAAATTTTTATACTTCCTTCTTTCTTCAAAATTTGTCATTTTATATGCTTTTCCTCCTTTTACCCATGAGATGTTTTCTAATTACAAAATTTTTATATTACAGGTGCATCATGGTGATTTGGAAGGAAAGAGAACATGAAGTTCCAGAGAACTAGGCTTCTAACGATCTAGCCACCATTGAGGCTCTAAGGAACTATAGGATTCTGAAATACTTTCAGGTACCTAGTATGAAAGAACATATCTGATTGTTAGAGTATATCATAGGGATGTGGGATCCCGACTAAGAATCTATGGCACGAGGAGGAGAGACCTCCCTGGATGATATTATTGACCAGCATTTTGCACTAGGTACAAAGTCTCAATCTGGGAAGCTACAAATCAAGTCCATAGTATATCTCCCCTTGAGGACAGCGATGTATACTATCGGCAAGGTGGCAGGAACTAGGTCTTCCAACCTTACCACTAGCTCACATATGCTATATGCTTTGCAGTGCATGGAGCTGACTGTCTTTAACTGCTGTGAAAGCATGTTGGTATTTCTAAAGAAACAATTAAACAAATGCAAGAGAGGAACACTTAAATAATTTGGCTATGGAGCAAGGACAATGTCTTTTATCTTACAGTGGGTGCCTCATTTGAGACCATAGGTGACTATTACTAGAATTGAGCCCGAGGATCCTAGGATGGTTGCATGGGTTACATCCATGCCTCGCCTTGGTGGTAGAGGACCTAAAGTCAATTACGAGTCGGAATTCTTTCGTTGGTTGAGAAACCAGTTACTCATTGTGGAGGATTATGCCTATGAGGAAGCATATTTTCGTGACAACCGAAATCTTGTCTTACCTGAGGGAGAAGTATGGGATGACTGCTGGTGGTAAGGAAAGACATTATCCACTTGTGTTTTTAAATTTTTGTATTTATTTCATTTTTATTTTGTAGTACTAAGAATAAAAAAAAAAAGTCATGCAGTCATTGGATCTATCCATCCAGTAGGGATGCCACCTATTGCTAGGCAAGTCGGTACTAGATACATGATGGTATATCACTATTAAACAACTCCATATAAAGACACCCACATGCAGTAGAGTAAGATATTATTTGTCTATGACAATTTTATTACATGAGGCATGCCGAAAATCTTCTTGGAAAGTATAATTTATAATTTTGATAAAATTTATGATGCAACGTTTGAATTTCCATTTAAATTGCATCGAGCCTCCTTTTAATAACTACTACAATTCCAAAATTGATTCTTGAAAACCATCTCTGCTTGAAAAACACTTCTTCCAAAGTAAGCCTTGTTGAGGTGTGGATCCCTTCAGGTTGCTCTACAGTTCAAATTATTTAGTTAAACTTAAAAATTGAAAACTCCTTTTAATTTATCAAATGAAAAATACTTTTAAGTTATCATGTAATTCATGAAAATTCCTCTCTTCATTTCACTTATTATTCAACATATCCTAAAATAATTTCATTTTTTACATAGATCTGTGTATCCATACCATAAGTGATGCATCCTCTTTTACATTGAATCATTGAATAAGACTCTAGCAAGGAAATTTTTAATAACATATTTGTTATTTTAACTTGTTCTTTGTTCATCCTAAACCTTTTTTTATCACCTTTTTGGCCACTAAGGGGTGTCATGGGTTGAGATAAATGTTTTTCCCATCTTCATCCTTGATATTTACATTTCAAAGTCATCCAATTTATTAATATACTCTTCCTTTTTATATTTGTAGTACAACATGTTTGAATGCAAATTTTCTTTTTCCTCCTATAAATTCACTAATGTAGGGGTGTGTACATGCTCTATCTCATGGAGGTGGAGCTTTGTCTTGAGCATGGTAATTTTTCACCCATTTTTTCTGCAACAGAGACTATAATAAAGTTGTGCCATTTGGGTTGGAGGAAAAAGTGACAATATTTTTCTCTAATTCATTAGTGGTCAATTGAGTATTTGTAGGTTCATCACTACCACTTTTGTTTCCCACACATGTTCAACATTCAATCAGTTCACTTAACACTCCACAATTTAAATTGCTATTGTGTAGTCTAACAATTTAAATTGTTATTGTGTAGTCTAATTGTTGTACGTTGTTGGCCAATCGTTGCATGTTGGTGGTTGTATAGAAGTGGTTGTAGCTAAAAGAATTTAATGGAAGTTACATCTCCATATCCCCCATACTCAATAGTTGGTATGACCTCATGCAAAGAAAAACATAAAGTTGATGATGTAAGGAAGAAAGTTTCTTGTGTAGTGAGACTAAATACACTATCACACCACGGGAAGTTTGAATATTTTGAGAATAATTCCACAAATGATTATCTACTACAAGGGGGTAAATATGGAGCTTATTTTTCAATTATATAAACCGCGTAAGATGATAGCCAACCCACTTAAACTCTTGAAGTGATTGTAAAAAATATCATAGTGAGGAATTGTCTCAAGAACCTTCAATTTATTATTTATCCATATTTATGTACATGCATAAACACAACTAACATGTCTTTTGTGTACATCGTGGAACCCTCTCCATTCATTGAAATGAAAAATATTTGGAACATTGGTGATTTGGTTTTGACCATGGATTATATAACAAAAGAATAACCCCAACTTTTGCAATACACCGACTATTATCTGCATTTATTTTGGTTGTAAGAAACAATTTATCGACTATTGATTTTTGGTCCTTATGAGTTCCACTTGATAATATTTGTAGAGGAAAATACTCAGTTTATCAATCAACAGAGTTATGAAGAAAATATTCACATTACTTTCCAAATATTCTAAGTCCAGGTTTCTTTGATAGTTAAACACCATTATCTCCATGCCCCTATGTAATCAAACTTTGCACATAAATTTTATGTTATGAGAATGTCCAGAATCCATTCAATTCTACATGAAACATTATTCATATGTCCACGATGTATATTTGAGATCCAATTGTAGAGAATTCAAGGCCAACAAGATTTTTCTTGGGACCCTCCATTGATCTTCAATGTGCTTCTAGTCATGTTTCTTTTTCAGCAAGTCATCCCAATATTGGGATTATTTTTGCAGCAATAATTTCTACGATTTTCAAACTTCCTATGATTTCTCTGTTGTCCAATCATTTACAAAAATATATTCACCATTGAAAAGATCTTTAATTGATTGCAACTGTGAAATCATGCCTATTTTCCTAATTTAAAGAACCAAAAATTTGTCATAATTTAAACATAAATTTATCAAACCATTTGTATTGTGATATAAATCAGATCATTCTAGAAATGTGTTTTTAATGGATTAGAAAGAATCGCCATCATTTTCTGAAAAATGGAGCCCAAAATCAGCTAAATGGAAAATGATGGGATCATGGTCTGAGAGATGAATGGGTAGAAGTAAATCCATGTCTAGTTGTTTTGGAGCAGAAACCTTATATTTGATTTTTATTTTAAATGCAAAAAATATCTCAACTAACATACTTTCCATTGATCCCATCGCGCAAGACGTTTGGCAACATCTTTTGGTAGCATCGTATAGTTACTGGAAATTTTGTAGGGATCTATTATCTTTGGTCGTAAAATGATTATTTGTATTTCTACAAATTGGTTCATTATCTAGGGAAATTATGCATTCATAAAATCAATCTAGTTCCTTTCAACCTCTGTAATCTTATGTAGCTAGTGCTTTAGCTTCTTTCTCAAATTTTACCCTCTCTTTGACACAATTTATCATTGGTTAGGTTAAGTCATATCGTTTTATTCTATCACCTTCATTTATTAATACCAAGCAATCCATAGCACTTTCCATCATTGAATTCAAGCTCGAAATCAACAATCAACTCATGACCATGGAATGCAAGTGATTTTCTTGATGGTAATTGCATCTTATAGATCTGGTAATTGTATAGTTCTACACTTCTAGTAGCTGCATGCTCTGCACTTCTGGTAGCTTCATATATCCCTTTGTTGATGTGATTTCCAATGAAAAAAAATGATTCTGCAAGATCTCCCATGAATGTATTTTATGTTAAGTTCCATTAGTTCTCCCCTTTACTCAGAGATCAAAATTTTGTCACCAACTAAAGACTTGGTTCTATTAAAATGTTATTGGACTATTTGAATTTATGAAAAGCACTAAAATCAACTCTTCAAATTTTACCTTTGATACATCTTGGTTGACTTTGATGTAATATAGGGGGAGTGGTGTTGGTCCTAATGTATAGGTACCAGTATTTGGATATTGTATACTAAATTAACGACATATGAGTTGTGATAATAAATATTTGACTAGATCTTCTTGAAAGAACAAAGATGTTTCTTAAAGAATATCTAAGAAAACCTGAATGTTGATGTTTGATGAATGCTTTGTTGCTATGCTGTCATACTATTGAATTGAATGACCCAGACCTTCCATTTGAAATACATGAACTAATATTCAAGAAGGAATCATGGATTCTAAAATCTTTTCTAGTTGACGAACGATACAAAAAACATCTGTTGATTTCCAATGTCCACAATACAGTTCTAGTACCAAACGAGAAGAGTTCTTCTGGGATATGAAGCCTTTATTTTCTCCTTATTTTTAATGCAAAAAATAATGTTGGGAATGAAACAAGAGTCATACAAATATAAACACTTGAATTTATACTAACTAGAATATATCCATCCTAAACAAAGATCTATCAAGAACCAAGAGGAATCCAATTTATTGAGGTGTCAATATTTTAATGACATTTTATTTGGATTTACATTTTTATTTTACAAGTGAATATCGTCTTTTTTTTTTAAATTTATTTGGTTTTCTTCTTTCATTTTATGAGATGACATAAACAATTTAATTAATTTTTACTTTTGGTACATGATTTTATTTATTTATAGGTAACGTTACACACCTCCCCTGTACTTGGTTGTAAGCAGCTCGCTACTCTCACTACACACAACATTAGTCCATTACGTGTAAATTTACACATCTCCCCCATGCTAGGTAATAATAACCTCACTACTTTGGATACAATAATAGTAGCATAGATCCATCCTAAATGCAGATCTATTAAGATCTAGTAGGAATCCAATTTATTTTTATGACACCATTAACAAAATAATTAATTTTACTTTTGGTACATAACGTGAGTTCATTACATGTAACAGTACACATATCCCTCATACTGGGTTGTAAGAACCTCTCTAATATTGGTGCACACAATGTTAGTTTGTTATATGTAATGCTACACATCTCCCCAGTACTCGGATGTAAGAACCTCACTATTGTCGGTGCAATTAGTTTTGAAATAAAAATGAAGGAAAACTAGGATTCATTTTAGTGGATAACATCAACTTGATGGCCCTTTATTGTTACTATATTGCTAAGATATAGTTTGAAATTAAAGTAGAGAAAAATGAAAGCATTCTCTCAGGTGTAAGCACTTCCAATGGAGCCATGTGCACAATGAGATTAAAAATAGATTTGCATCCAAACATGAAAAATGTACCATTATGGTTGTTTAGATATGAGAGGCATCTAACCTATTTGATTTTGCACCAAGAGATATTGAATAAGGGAGCAGTGTTTTGGCATGATTATTGTTTTGAACCAATATTCAATGCAGTCACACATCCCTATGTATTCTTCTTCACTTTCAATTACTTGGATTCCCTCCTTTGACATACTTTGTAGATAATGAAATGTTTATCTCTTGCACAAAGGATCTCAGTACAAACTACCAAGAGACTCTTGACTTTCATGTTCCAGAATTTAGTCTTAATTTTATTTTATCCATAGCTCTTTAGTCTCTTAAAAAAAGTAAGGATAATTAGAGATAATTGCTAATTATACTTATTGTCTGTGGGCCTATTTTATCCTCTATTCCTTCTTGAGATGCATATGTGTTCCTTATGAATATCAAGATCTATTCCTACATTGATGCTTAAATGTTCCTTTCTACTGCAAGGATGCGAGAGATCTCCTGGAGTAACCTTCCTCACTCAGCAAATCCTTAAGCATACTTGTAATTTTTTATGTTGGTCAATAATACTTGTCTCGGGAATGTATTAGTGTAGAGGGTTTTTATTTTATTTGGAAACTACAATTTCTATGCAAAGAAAAGTTCAAATCATAAAAATATTCAAAGAAAAGAGAACTCCAAAGAAAAACATGTACTTGGGCACCCCATGCTACTAAGATCATGATGTCACCAATTTCTCAACATGAATCTCTTATATCTTCCATGCAACAAACTGAAATGAAAGGAATAGAAACCAAATTATCAATGCATCAATTGATCCAGTACAAGGATCTTCTAAATCAAGTGAGACTACGTACCCAATGAAGCAAAATGGAATGCACACTCTTACCTCTTGTCTTACCAAATTGTTTCCTTATGTTTTGGGAATCTAGACAACCTATTAGAAAATATTATCTAAGAAAGGGGAAACCAATTTGGACCTTTTTCTTTGAAACCTCCCTAGAAATGGTGCCAAGATGTTCAAAAACAATAATTTCTTACTTTTACCTCACATAAATTACCAACCAGTTTCAGTAAACTGATTAGGTGTCATGCAAATTATATATAGAATCAATACTTAATTGGTCTCTCTAAGTACGCATGCTAACATCCTACTCAAGAAGATACTAATAGCTTTCATGGAGCTATTTTTTGTTTACATCAAAATGACTAGAAATTAACCATGTTTTTGTATGTTGATTGGGAAGGGGAGACCAAACCACACAGTGTATGCAAAGAAAAATAAAACTCGACTGAAATAATTGCATCAAATGTAAACTACAGGAAATGTAAATCAAAACTATTGAAATCCTATGTAAAAAAGGAAACATTTGGGAAGTGTTTACCAGAGAGAGGGGTCCCTACTTCTCTTGGAATACACTATCAAGTGTTAGTTTCCATAGCTTTATTAGGCTGAAAATAGACCATGTCTAGGCATGATAGGCATCAACTTTTATACATATTAGAGATATAATTGTGATGAGACCTGAATTTGACTAATAGTTTGAATGCTTTAGGTATTTTAATTAGTTTACCAATGAATATGTAGAAGAAAAGGTAAATTGCAAAGGAGTTTTATGAAATCCAATAGAGAAGTAATTAAATAGAGATATATTTAATAGATGGAGACTATCATTGAATTAAGGAAGTGTCACCGGGAGAATTTCCTAAATGAAGACAAATCCGATCATATTAACGTGCAAAATACAAAATTCAGTAATTCTTTACATAGATTTGTATTTATGAAATAAAATTCATTATTTAATCACAAAAGAGT
This sequence comes from Pseudotsuga menziesii, assembly GCA_001517045.1. Lineage (NCBI taxonomy): Eukaryota > Viridiplantae > Streptophyta > Pinopsida > Pinales > Pinaceae > Pseudotsuga > Pseudotsuga menziesii. The sequence goes on along the minus strand of LPNX010249392.1, from coordinate 258,951 downwards.
ATCAACGATCCTTAAATAACTCTATATATACTTACCTTCCGGTTTGAAATTAACCTCCAGGTGGCATTAAGGAGATTGGATTTTTTGGTCCTACAAACAAATCTAGCCTACTATAGCATAGCCTAATCTATCCTTCTTTATCTTATCCTTTGGTAGTCTACTCTATATTGTCCTAGCTTATCCTACTCTATCCTACCCTTACCTAGCCTACTCTATCCTATCCTAAACCTCTGTTCTCTTGGGCCCTAGTATATTAGGCTAGAGTAGGCTAGGAATGTCTAGGATAGAGCAGGATATGCTAGGCTAGGTTAGGGTAGGCCCTACTATAGACTACCCTATCATATCATTTGCTACTCTGTCCAAGATAGCCTACTCTATCCAATCCTATCATATCCTACTCTATCCTAACATATCCTAACCTAGAATATCCTACTATAACCTAACCAAGCCTAGTCTATCCTAGCCGCTCCTACTCTCTCCTGTATCCTACCCTAGCCTACTCTAGATTACTCTACCCTAGCTTACTCCAATCTATTCTAGCTGAGCCTACTCTAAGCTATCCTACTATAGTGTATCTTAATATTCCCTCACCTAACCTACTCCATCCTACTTTAATCAAACCTACTCTATGTTAGCCTACTCTACCTTAATTTACTAAATTATACTCCAAGCTAGCATGTTCTACCCTAGCCTACTCTACTCTACACTAGGATACTCTACCCTATCTCACTTTATCCTACTCTATCCTAGTTGCATGTAGCCTAGTCTACTTTATCCTACTCTATACTAGCCTAAATTACTCTAGAATACTTTCTCCTAGACTATCCTATCCTACTATATCTTAGAATACTACACCATAGCCTGGCCTATCCTATTATAGGATAACATGGCCTTACCTAGCCTAGTCTACTTTACCCCACTCTAGCATACCTATCTAGCCTAGCATACTATAGGTTATCATGTCCTAGAATACTCTAACCTAGGCTTCTCTAGAGTATTGTGCCCTACTCTAGTCTATAATATCCCACTCTAACTAGTATTAGCCTATTCCACACTAGCCTAACCTAGACCACCCTACTCTAGTATAGACTACTCTATCCTACTCTACTCTAGCATTACCTGCACTACTCTAGCCTAGCCTAGCCTATCCTAGCTTACCACATTCTATCCTAACCTACTGGCCTACTCTATCGTGGCCTACTTTAACCTAGCCTACTCTATCCTAGCATAGCCTACCCTAGACTATAGTATCCTCTCCTATCTTACTCTAGATTATCCTAGCCTATCCTATTGTAGCTTAGCCTAGCCTACTCAAACCTAGTCTAGTCTAACATAACATACCAAGCCGACTCTATACTAGCTTAACCCACTCTAGCCTAGTCTAACTACTCTATCCTAGCCTAACCTACTCTAGACTAGCCTACTCTAGGATAACCTTCTCTACTTTAGAATAGCCTACTATATCCCATCCCACTCTATCCTATCCTACTGTATCATAGGATAATCTAGAATATTCTATCATAACCTAGCCTATGCTAGGATAATATAACCTATCCTAGACTATCCTATTATATCATTTCCTATTATACCCTATCCTAGTTTAGCCTACTCTATCCTATCTTACCGTAAACTAATGTAGCCTAGACTATCCTAACATACTCTAAACTAACCTACTTTAAACTAACCTACTCTAGACTAATCTATCCTATCCTTTCCCAGACTACTATAGCTTAGCCTAGCCCACACTAGCCTAGCCTAGCCTAACCTACTTTAGATATTCCTAGCATAACCTACCCTAACCTATCCTACTATAACCTATCTTACTCTATCCTATCTTAAACTACTCTAGCTTAGCCTAGCCTACTCTAGAATAGATTATTATAGACTAGCCTACTCCTCTCTAGCATACTCTAACCAACTCTAGTATAGAGTAGCCTATTGTATCCTAGCTTAGCCTAGCGTACTCTAGGATAGCCTACTACATTGTATCCTACTCTAGCATAGACTACTGCATTGTAGGCTACTCTAGCATATCCTACTACATTGTATCCTAATCTAGACTACCCTATTATAACTTAGCATAACCCATCCTATTGTATCCTAGCCTACTCTAGACTACTCTATCCTAACCTACCCTAGCCTATTCTACATTATCCTATCCTAGCATAGATTAACCTATTCTAGCCTATCCTACTCTAGCCTAGCCTACCCTACCCTATCCTATCATACTCTAGCCTAACCTTCTCTATCTAACTCTATCCTTTCCTAGCCTAGTGTACTCTAGCTTAATCTAGCCTACTCTATTGAAGCTTAGCCTAGCCTACTCTATCATAGCATAACCTTTTCTGACTAGCCTAACGATATCTAAAGTAGTCTAGTCTAACGTAGCCTACCCTAGCCTACTATATCTTATCTTATTGTATCTTAGCTTAACATACCATGGCTTAGCCTAACCTACTCTATAGTAGCCTATCGTAATCTAGATGAGCCTACTCTAGCCTAGCCTAGCCTAATTCAGCCTACTCTAGACGATCCTAGTTTATCATGTTATCAGGAATTCTCAATCGGTGCAGACACTGCTTGTTCCTCTGTAAAGTAAATCATGAATACCGAACTAAAAGACACCGCAACATATCCTTCCCTTAAACAATCAAATTAACTAACATGAAATACAATATACCTCAACCTTCGATGCCTTGTCTTTTCCCCAAAAATCCCTTCAATGGTTCGGTACCTGCAAGATAAATCAAAACACAAGCAGGCAAGATGAGAGAATCATAATATATTGACTAATCATATCAGTGATCAAGGAATCTAATAATATCTGATTAAAATCAATACATCAAATATAGGGAAGGGAAATGTCTTTGTATTAATTATGGAACAGAAATAAGTACAACCAAAAAGCCTTGATGTCGATGGCTTCGATCTCAACAAGAATGTCTACAATACTCTATAGCTATGAAGACCTCTCAAACTATAAGCTAACTCTACTTTGCCTTTGATTTAGACTTCAAACTAACAGCATAAGGGTGCTTTTTTTAGCCTCCTTCACTCTCATCATGAAGGCTTCATTTATAGGCCTAGAACTCAATAGATGACTTGGAAAATGGATAAGATATGATCCCAATAGGTGAGGGAGGTGAATGCCACCTCTCCCAAGCATATAGGAACTAACTCCATGAAGTCTTTCGCATGGAAGCTTCCATAAAAAAAAATTTCTCATTTTTTGACAATCAGCGCTCTTAGCAGAAATGACAAAGGCGACAACCTAGGGTTTTTGTCAAACAAAGAGTGCAACGACGCTTATGGGTTTACTGTGAAATGCATCATCGGTGCTCTATGTAAAAAACATGAAGGTGCCATCCCTTCTAGGCATGAGAAAAATATTACCAAGGTGACTCAAGCTAGGCTTTCGAGGACGTTGAAAGGCAATGTGAAATTCTCATGAAGGCTAATAAGCAATGTATGAATCTAAAAGGAAGTGATAGGTGAAATAGTTTGCAAGTTTTCCATCTGATACAGAGGAAAAGAGACATAAAATCATACAGTACCAGTAACTGACTTTATCCAAACCAATCATAGTTGTGGACCAATACACTATAGATATGTGATGATGACCACATCATGGCCACCAATGATACACTGTAGATCCATGAATAATTGTTATAGGAGGCAGGACATAACTACGAAACATACAAAGTAGATCCATGTCTTTTAACGTCAGATATGGAACAAAACCACCAAACCTACAATGTGGATTCATGTCATGACTCTAAATGATCTCCAAACACAACCTGAGCATAGGAAATGATGATGATAAAGCCTAACCACTCAGGGTATTCATTCCAATCCCCAACTAATATGATTCTAACCATGTGAATAGATGTATTTATGTGGAACATGGCAAAACCCACTTGATTATCGGTCATTGATGTCAACTGTTAACAAGTGCGAGGGAAATAACCATTGATGTCAATGATCCCCAAGGTATCTTAGTACATTCTCTCAAGTGAGAATAAATATTTTGAGTTCGAACACTTGACAACATTTTCCAATCAGAGGTCATTGATTAAAACCTACTGTTGAAAATGAGAAAACATGCAATTGAGGCATGTAGGCTTCAAGGTACTTTTTAGGTTTGTAGGTCTAATTCCTTGATAATGATTTGAATTCAATAGGAATAGACTTGTCATAGGAGGGCCATGATGATTCCCACATCAGTGACACCAAAGTAGGAAAAAAAATTTGATTTGAAGTAATGGAACTGATTCAGACATGACTCACTCTTCAGGACAAGTAAAGTTACTAATGAGTTATTTTTCTGGGAGAGACATCCTTTGAATAATTTTCATGGAAATACACATGACTTGGAATCATTTACTTCAATGAGAATAGAACCAGGTGCAATGCAAGGAATATGACAACGCATTCTTTGAATTGACTCAAAGGATTTAGGTGACACACAAAAGTGGAAACCCAACTGTTCATATATGAAAATGCAGACAGGTGCTATGCTCAAAGGTGGACTGTAGATTACTTCCATAAAAACAAATCAAACCCATTCCCCTTTCCTTTAATTTCCCCACCTCGAAAGGTGAGTGCCTCTTTTTGTTTTTAAGAGTACAAAGAGGGTATCAAACACTCGTTAAAGCTCATCAAGTGACCAGTCCATTCTCATATTGTTCACGAACCTGAGAAAGGAGGGCTTCGTTCCCAAATAGGGTGTTTCATCATTTTTCTTTACGAGTCCGATGGAAGAAAAATAATTTTTCGTTTCATTTTTAGAGAGTCTAAAATGACTAAGAAGACTCCAAAAGGTCCTTTTTTTGTAAATGAGTCCAATCGGTCCAAAAAAGAGATAACCTACCTCCGACTAGTCGACCGTTCTGATTCTTTTACAAGCATGAACATAACAAGTTCACTTGAATTTTTTTTTGTGTTTTAAGGAGACTGAAAAGAGATTAAATATAACTCCCTAACTAGGTTCCTTTTTCATAATCCACTTTTAACGAGTCTGAAAAAGCGAAAAGGTAGACTCGACACCTTTCTACTGGGATTTTAACGAGCATGTAAAAAGTGTATAATGATGCTCGATACTTTTTCGCTCTTGCTCTAAGCCCAAAAAAGAAAAAAATAGCTTACATCATAGCCATAACCCAATATTGACATAAAAAAACTCAAAAAACACCATTAAAAGCCATAACCCAATATTGACATAAAAAAACTCAAAAAACACCATTAAAAGCCATTTTACCAAAACTATATAAAAAAAAAGAAGTAAAAACACACTTTCAATGAAATAATTTGGATTTCAAAATGAATAAATTTTAATGAAATTTTGAAAACTCCAAATTTTCTATAAAGAGAAAGAGTAGGTAAGAATTATTTACCATTTTATTTTTACCATTGAGAGTTTTGGCAGTTGTATTGGTAGCAAGATTTTCCACCGGTGTGTTTCCAAGGGTTACTCACTCATTGTTCCTCTATTCTTCCTGGAAGAGGTAATTGTTTTGATCCTCTCTTTTATGAGCAATAAATGTCATTGTATTTCTTCTTCCATTGTCCAATTCATGTTCATAAAGTGATTTCTTAATTGTTTTAAAGCCAACAATTAAGGTAAATTGTTAAATTGAAATGGTAAATAGGAAATCAACCATTTCAATAGGGGTTTTTATTGGTTTAGAAAGCTAATTTTTTCTCACTGTAGAGTTTTTGGCCATCATGCAGAGCATGTGACGGCGCTCTGTCAAGCTTGGGTAGAGGTGCCATAGGCACTCTGTCCATAGTTGACGGGAAATTTTCATTCCGTGAGCCACAGACAACAGCGTCTTCGGTGCTTTGTGCGCAAAGGGTAGTAGTGCCGCTATAAGGAATATGAAAAACAAAAACCCTAAACCACCAAAAAACCAAATTTTAATATTTTCTTCTTGCTTCAAAATTTGTCATTTTATATGTTTTTCCTCCTTTTAGTCATGATATGTTTTCTAATTACAAAATTTGTGTATTACAGGTGCATCATGGTGATTTGGAAGGAAAGAGAACACAAAGTTCCAGAGAACTAGGCTGCTAATGATCTAGCCACCATTGAGGCTCTAAGGAACTGCGGGATTCTTAAATACTTTTGGGTACGCAGTATGAAAGAACATATCTAATTATTAGAGTATATCATAGGGATGTGGGATCCTGACCAAGAATCCAGGGCACGAGGAGGAGAGATCTCCCTGGATGATATTATTGACCAGCATTGTGCACTAGGTACAGAGTCTCAATCTGGGAAGCCACAGATGAAGTCCATAGTATATCTCCCCTTGAGGATAGTGGTGTATACTATCAGCTAGGTGGCAGAAACTAGGTCTGCCAACCTTACCACTAGCTCACATATACTATATGCTTTGCAGTGCATGGAGCCGACTATCTTTAACTGGTGTGAAAGCATGTTGGTATTTCTAAAGAAACAATTAAACAAATGCAAGAGAGGACAATTGAAACAATTTGGCTATGGATAAATGAAAGTGTCTTTTATCTTACAATGGGTGCCTCATTTGAGACCATAGGTGACGATTACTAGAATTGAGCCTAAGGATCCCAGGATGGTTGCATGGGTTACATCCATGCCTCGCCTTGGTGGAAGAGGACCTAAAGTCAATTACGAGTATGACTTCTTTCGCTGGTTGAGAAACCAATTACTCATGGTGGAGGATTATGCCTATGAGGGGGCATATTTCCATGACGACCCAGAGCTTGTATTACCCGAGGGAGAAGTATGGGATGACCGCGGGTGGTAAGAAAACACATTATCCACTTGTGTTTTTTAATTTTTGTATTTATTTCATTTTTATTTTGTAGTACTAAGATAAAAAAATCATGCAGTCATTGGATCTGTCTATCCAGTATGGATGTCACATATTGTGAGGTGAGTCGGTACTAGATACATGATGGTATATCACTATTAAGCAACTCCATATAAAGACACCCACATCGAGCAGAGTAAGATATTATTTGTCTATGACATTTTTATTACATGAGGCATGCCGACAATCTTCTTGGAAAGTATAATTTATAATTTTGATAAAATTTATGATGCAACGTTTGAATTTCCATTTCAATTGCATCGAGCCTCCTTTTTATAACTACTACAATTCCAAAATTGCTTCTTCAACACCATCTCTTCTTGAAAAACACTTCTTCCAAAGTAAGCTTTGTTGAGGTGTGGATGCCTTCTTAGTTGCATGCATTGATGTAGAAGGTTACCCTTATTAATTCTTGCACATGATCTAGGAACTAGGAATCAAAATCATCAAAGAATAATTGACAAATACTCATGAATTAGAAAATAACTGGATCCAAAATAGGTATCCTCTCTGTATATTTTATAAACAATAAAGGATTACAATTTCCGTGCATAGCAATGGCTTAACTCTATGAAGAATTCGAATACCTAAGGGACAATTTGAATTCAATGAGTGAGTCTAGCTTAATTGACTCTTTGCTATGCAATCTCCCTCAGTTAACCACTTGAATAAAACCCTAATTGACTCACCAAACCCTAACTGAAGTCGAAGTGTAATAAATGACTGAATCTCAACTAAAGGAAATCAAACACATGTCATAGCAATCCAACCATCAAGTGCTAGTCCTGCATGACTCCAATGAACCCTGATGAAGTTAACTGAAGCTGAAATGACCATCAGAAGTCGGTGGAGGCGCCTTGTTGACTCCAGTTCATTAAATAATAATAAAATAATCATTAAATAATTATTAAATAATATATTTAATAAATGGAGGCACCTTAAATGACTGTAACTGATTGGTTGAACTGATTGTAACCACCAGTTAGCAGTTAGGTGCATTAATGTCACATAGATCACCCCTGGAGTGCTCCAGTTAGCCTCCTTGACTATAGGAGAAGGATAAGTTATCCTCCTTGACTGTAGGTAGCAATGGGAGTGACTGGGATGATGGTAATTAATGCTCCACTAATGTCAATTAAACTTAGGATACTGGTTTAACTAGGCCAATTTGACCGAAAGAGTGTGTATGATGGTAGATGTCTCCAACACCCCCCCTTAAGCTATACTCAAGAAGAGTTAGAAAACATAGATGCATAAAATGCTAGGGCCCTGGAAACAAAGGCCATAGTTCACCCTGTACAATAAAGTAACTGCTTAATATAACCAAGGAAACATCGAAAACTTCATGGGAAAAATACCCCCCCTCAAACTAAGCAGTAAATCAAGAATTGGTTCTTCTATGTAGCAGCATCCTGAGACTGTGCATGTGAACCTCTGAATCCAAACTAAATGAATATGTCTGGAGGAATTATCCACTTTGGAAGAATAACAATGCACTCAACTGAATCAAAAATATAAACAGTTGCACGGTGAAAACTAGACCCATGTAGAGTAGCTGAAATCATCTGAAGAGAGAGCAAAGGTTCTTTAGGATTTGAACCATGTGTGGAACACTCAATAAACTGATATGTTGCAGCCCTGAACAGAAAACCATTATTGGTAAAATCATCCCCAAATCTTAGGAGCAAGTGTCCAAGCGGATGCAGAATGTCTTCCTCTTTACTAGTTCTGTGAGGAGATGAGCTTGTGACCAAAGGTAGAGAATCCCTGGGACTCTAGAGAGAAAATGCTTGAGCTCCATAATCTGATATAGATTCTGAAATAGATAATGAATCACAAAATAAAATATCAGCAACCTCATAAGAGGAAACTAACACCAAATCCCCATCAGCAAAATTGAAGAAGAACTGCGGTACTTGATTTTTCACAACGGAACCGGTGAGAGCAGCTACAAGCATGGCTCAAAGTTCTTGGATTTTAAAATATGAAAAAAATAATATCATATCAGAATGTAAATCAGATCTAAATAATTTCACAACAGATCCAAAACTATGAGATGAAATCAAATCCCTAGCAGCAGTTTTGTAGGAGACTTGCGGTACTTGTTTCTTCACACCGTTGATGAGAACAGCTACAAGCAGTACTGAAGGTTTATGAACCTGAAATTTTGAACCAAGTAATATTAGATCAGATCCAAATAAGATAATATCAGATCCAATAAGGTTCATATCAGATCCAAAATTATGGTCAACCGAGACAGTAGATGCACGGTTTTCTTCTTCTTCAAAATTTTGAATTTTGGTGCATGCAATCCTACAGGAATTTGCTGGAACATCTAGATCATGGGGAGTGAATGGATCACTCTGGTAATCTGATATTTCTTCCAAAATATCCAAGGTACACATATTTTCACACCAGCAGTAACATTAGAGGAATAAAAATCAAATTTCTCCTCGCTTTCGGAAGCAATTACTAGTAAATTTTGCACAGAATTCAAAGGAAAATCACCGATGAATGTTTGCATGGAAGTGCAGCAATGTTTTTCTTCAATATCAGAGATTTTAATTTCTTCTTTTGTTTCAGAAATATGAGAATATGAGATATCAGAGATCTCATGAACTTCTAGAGCATCAGGAGAAGTAGTCACTTCATGGAGACTTTCTTCAATTCGAATTGACTGTGTAGAAGATTCTGCTTCATCTTCATCTTGAACAACTTCATTAGAGAGAGTAGTGGCCGAGACTTTTGAGTAAAGAACTCTTGTGGTGCTGGATGTGATCTCCAAAGTACTATTATAATCCTCATTGTGCTTGCCAAAGGTTCTGTCCAATTTTGTCCAGAGATCCTTTGGGTAGTTAGCAAAATCAATAGGGTAGTACAAGATATCATCAAGGGCCAGACATATTGTTCCAAAATATCTGTCACCGTCATTTATCCAGTCATTCTCATTCTCATAAGAATATTTTCCAAGTCCAATAGACACCTCATAGAGACCTCGTCTCTTTAGATATGCAATCATCTTCAACTTCCATTCCGAATAGCTTGTGAATGGGGTGAGAAGAGGGATTGATGAGTCCATTCGAAGTTGTACCTATTAAAACCTGCAAATAAAAACAAAAGGGGCACCATAAGGTCGGACAGCTTGCACATTTAGGCTTTCATCACACCCAGCATAGTCAATCAAGCAAGCTTGATCAACAAGTTCTTTACTTGGGGTATTAAGTGGTAAGCCTTGGCTTCTGGTGCAGTGCCGGATTTTTGAGCTATTGCTTACTTTCCATGGAGAAATCTATCAAAAATATTGTTCTTGAGAGATTGTTCTTCGTCCCGCCGTAAACTCTGATACCATATTAATTCTTGCACATGATCTAGGAACTAAGAATGAAAATCATCAAAGAATAATTGACAAATACTCATGAATTGGAAAATAACTGGATCCAAAATAGGTATCCTCTCTGCATATTTTATAAACAATAAAGAATTACAATTTCCATGCATAGCAATGGCTTAACTCTATGAATAATTCAAATACCTAAGGGACAATTAAAATTCAATGAGTGAGTCTAGATTAACTGACTCTTTGCCATGCAATCTAACTTAGTTAACCACTTGACTAAAACCCTAATTGAATCACCAAACCCTAACTAAAGTCGGAGTGCAATAAATGACTGAATCTCAAATGAAGGAGATCAAACACATGTCATAGCAATCCAACCATCAAGTGCTAGTCTTGCATGACTCCAATGAACACTGATGAAGTTAACTGAAGCTGAACTGACCATCAAAAGTTGGTGGAGGCGCCTTGTTGACTCCAGTTCATTAAATAATAATAAAATAATCATTAAATAATATATTTAATGAATGGAGGTGCCTTAACTGACTGTAACTGATTGGTTGAACTGATTGTAACCACCAGTTAGCAGTTAGGTGCATTAATGTCACACAGATCACCCCTGGAGTGCTCCAGTTAGCCTCCTTGACTGTAGGTAGGCATGGGAGTGACTGGGATGATGGTAATTAATGCTCCACTGATGTCAATTAAACTTAGGATAGTGGTTTAACTAGGCCAATTTGACCAAAAGAGTGTGTATGATGGTAGATGTCTCCAACAACCCTTAGGGTGGTAAGGATAATTTTTGATAATTAGATATTTTCTTCCAATATTTACCCATGGGATATTTATGATTTATCATGGATTCTATTGCACATGCAGTATTAGTTAATTTTTCATAATAAACTTGTCACTAGGATTTTGCAGGTGAACTTTACGTTGGTCTACATTTCAAATTATTTAGTTAAACTTGGAAATTGAAAAGTCCTTTTAAATTTATGAAATGAAAAATAATTTTAAGTTATCATGTAATTCATCAAAATTCCTCTCTTCATTTCACTTATTATTCAACATATCCTAAAATAATTTCATTTTTTACATAGGTCTATGTATCCATACCATAAGTGATGCATCCTCTTTTACATTGAATCATTGAATAAGACTCTAGCAAAGAAATTTTTGATAACATATCTGTTATTTTAACTTGTTCTTTGTTCATCCTAAACCTTCTTTTATCACCTTTTTGGCCACTAAGGGGTGTCTTGAGTTGAGATAAATGTTTTTCCCATCTTCATCCTTGATATTTACATTTCAAAGTCATCCAATTTATTCATATACTCTTCCAATTAATATTTGTAGCAACATGTTTGAATGCAACTTTCCTTTTTCCTCCTATAAATTCACTAATGTAGGGGTGTGTACATGCTCTATCTCATGGAGGTGGAGCTTTGTCTTGAGCATGGTAATTTTGAGCCATTTTTTCTACAACAGAGACAATAATAAAGTTGTGCCATTTGGGTTGGATACAAAAGTGACAATATTTTTTTCTAATTCATTAGTGGTCAGTTGAGTATTTGTAGGTTCATCGCTACCACTTTTGTTTCCCATGCATGTTCAACATTCAATCAGTTAACTTAACACTCCACAATTTAACTTGTTATTGTGTAGTCTAACAATTTAAATTGTTATTGTGTAGTCTAATTGTTGTACGTTGTTGGCCAATTGTTGCACGTTGGTGGTTGTATCTAAAAACATTTAATCGAAGTTACATATCCATATCCCCCATACTCAATAGTTGGTATGACCTCATGCAAAGAAAAACATGGAGTTGATGATGTAAGGATGAAAGTTTCTTGTGTAGTGAGACTAAATACACTATCACACCATGGGAAGTTTGAATATTTTGAGATTAATTCCGTAAATGATTATCTACTACAAGAGGGTAAATATGGAGTTTATTTTTCAATGATATAAACCGCATAAGATGATATCCAACCCACTTAAACTCTTGAAGTGGTGGTAAAAAATATCACCGTGAGGAATTGTCTCAAGAACCTTCAATTTATTATTTATCCATATTTATGTACATGCATAAACACAACTAACATGTCTTTTGTGTACATTGTGGAACCCTCTCCATTCATTGAAATGAAAAATATTTGGAACATTGGTGATTTTTTTTAGACCATGGATTATATAACAAAAGAATAACCCCAAATTTTACAATACATCGACTATTATCTGCATTTATTTTGGTTGTAAGAAATAATTCACCGACTATTGATTTTTGGTCCTTATGAGTTCCACTTGATAATATCTGTAGAGGAAAATACTTAGTTTATAAATCAACAGAGTTATTAAGAAAATATTCACATTACGTTCCAAATATTCTAAGTCTAGGTTTCTTTGATAGTTAAACGCCATTATCTCCATGCCCCTATATAATCAAACTTTGCAATACATAGTTTTTATGTTATGAAATGTCCAAAATCCATTCAATTATACATGAAACATTATTCATATGTCCACCATGTATATTTGAGATCCAATTGTAGAGACTTCAAGGCCAGCAATATTTTTCTTGGGACCCTCCATTGATCTTCAATGTGCCTCTAGTCATGTTTTTTTTTCAGCAACTCGTCCCAATATTGGGATTATTTTTGCAACAATAATTTCTACAATTTTCAATATTCCTATGATTTCTCTCTTCTCCAATCATTTACAAAAATATATTCACCATTGAAAAGATCTTTAATTGATTGCAAGCATGAAATCATGCCTATTTTCCTAATTTAAAGAACCAAAAATTTCTCTTAATTTAAACATAAATTTATCAAACCGTTTTTATTGTGATCTAAATGAGATCATTCTAGAAACATGAGTTTTTAATGGATTACAAAGAATCACCATCATTTTCCAAAAAATGGTGCCCAAAATCAGCTAAATGGAAAATGATGGGATCATGGTCTGAGAGATGAATGGGTAGAAGTAAATCCATGTCCAATTGTTTTGGAGCAGAAACCTTATATTTGATTTTTATCTTAAATGCAAAAAAATATCTCAACTAACATGCTTTCCATTGATCCCATCCTGCAAGACATCTGGTAACATCTTTTGGTTGCATGGTATCGTTACTAGAAATTTTTTACGGATCTATTATCTTTAGTGGTAAAATGCTTATTTGTATTTCTACAAATTGGTTCATTATCTATGGAACATAGCCATTCATAAAATCAATCTAGCTCCTTTCAACCTTTGTAATCTTATGTAGCTAGAGCTTTAGCTTCTTTTTCAAATTTTACCCTCTGTTTGACAGAATTTATCATTGGTTAGGTTAAGCCATATTGTTTTATTCTATCACCTTCATTTATTAAGACCAAGTAGTCCATAGCACTTTCCATCATTGAATTCAAGCTCAAAATCAACAATCAACTCATGACCATGGAATGCAAGTGATTTTCTTGATGGTAATTACATCTTATAGATCTGGTAATTGTATAGTTTTGCACTTCTTGTAGCTGCATCCTATATCCCTTTGTTGATGTGATTTCCAATGAAAGCAAATGATTCTGTAAGATCTCCCATGAATTTATTTTATGTTAAGTTCCATTAGTTCTCCCCTTTACTCAGAGATCAAACTTTTTTCACCAACTAAAGACTTGGTTCTATTAAAATGTTATTGGACTATTTGAATTTACGAAAAGCACTAAAATCAACTCTTCAAATTTTACCTTTGATACATATTGGTTGACTTTGATGTAATATAGGGGGAGTGGTGTTTGTCCTAATGTATAGGTACCAGTATTTGAATATTGTATACTAAATTAAGGACGTATCAGTTGTGATACTAAATATTTGACTAGATCTTCTTGAAAGAACAAAGATGTTACTTAAAGAAAATCTAAGAAAACCTTAATGTTGATGTTTGATGAATTTTTTGTTGCTATGATGTCATAGTATTGAATTGAATGACCTGAAGATTCCATTTGAAATACATGAACTAATATTGAAGAAGGAATCATGGATTATAAAATATTTTCCAGTTGATGAATGATACAAAAAACGTCTGTTGATTTCTAATGTCCACAATACAGTTCTGGTACCAAAAGAGAAGAGTTTTTCTAGGATATGAAACCTTTATTTTCTACTTATTTTTATTGCAAAAAATAATGTTGGGACTGAAACAAGAGTCATACAAATATAAACACTTGAAGTTATACTAACTGGAATATATCCATCCTAAACATAGATCTATCAAGAACCAAGAGGAATCCAATTTATTGAGGTGTTAATATTTTGATGACATTTTATTTGGATTTACATTTTTATTTTACAAGTGAATATGATCTTTTAAAAAAAAAAATATTCGGTTTTCTTCTTTCATTTTATGATATGACATAAACAATTTAATTAATTTTTCCTTTTGGTACCTGATTTTGTTTCTTTATAGGTAACGTTACACACCTCACCCATACTTGGTTGTAATCACCTGGCTACTCTCACTCCGCACAACATTAGTCCATTACGTGTAAATTTACACATCTCCCCCCTGCTAGGTAATAAGAACCTCACTACTATAGATGCAATAATACTAGCATAGATCCATCCTAAATGTAGATCTATTAAGATCTAATAGGAATCCAATTTATTTTTATAACACCACTAAAAAAATTAATTAATTTTACTTTTGGTACATAACGTGAGTTCGTTACATGTAAAATAACACATATCCCTCATACTGGAATGTAATAACCTCTCTAATATTGGTGCACACAATGTTAGTTTGTTATGTGTAATGTTACACATCTCCCCCATACTAGGATGTAAGAACCTCGCTATTGTCGGTGCAATTAGTCTTGAAATAAAAATGAAGGAAAACTAGGATACATTTTAGTGGATGACATCAACTTGATGGCCCTTTATTATTACTATAATGCTAAGATATACTTTGAAATTAAAGTAGAGAAAAATGAAAACATTCCCTCAAGTGTAAGCACTTCCAATGGAGCCATGTGCACAATGAGATTAAAAATAGAATTGCATCCAAATATGAAAAATGTACCATTATTGTTGTTTAGATATGAAGAGGCATCTAACCCATTTTATTTTGCATCAAGAGATATTGAAGAAGGAAGCAGCGTTTTGCCGTGATTATTTTTTGGAACCAATATTCAATGCAGTCACACGTCCCTATGTATTCTTTTTCACTTTCAGTTACTTGGATTCCCTCCTTTGAATTACTTTGTAGATAGTGAAATGTTTATCTCTTGCACAAAGGATTTGAGTACAAACTACCAGGAGACTCTTGATTTTCATGTTCCAAAATTTAGTCTTTATTTTATTTTATCCATAGCTATTTAGTCTCTTCAAAAAAGTAAGGATAATCAGAGATAATTGCTAATTCTACTTGTTGTGCATGGGCCTATTTTATCCTCTATTCCTTCTTGAGATGCATATATGTTCCTTATGAGTATCAAGATCTATTCTTGCATTGATGCATAAATGTTCCTTTCTACTGCAAGGATGCGATAGATCTCCTGGAGTAAGCTTCCTCACTCAACAACTCCTTAAGCATACTTGTAATTTTTTATGTTGGTCAATAATCCTTTTCTCAGGAATGTATTAGTGTAGCGGGTTTTTATTTTATTTGGAAACTACAACTTCTATGCAAAGAAAAGAAAACTCCAAAGAAAAGCATGTACTTAGGCACCCCATGCTACTAAGATCATGATGTTACCAATTTATTGACATGAATCTCTTATCTCTTCCATGCAACAAAAGGAACTAAAAGGAATAGAAACCAAATTATATATGCATCAATTGGTCTAGGACAAGGATATTCTAAATCAAGTGAGACTATGTACCCAATGAAGCAAGATGGAATGCACATTCTTACCTCTCGTCTTACCAAATTGTTTCCTTATGTTTTAGGATCTAGACAATCTATTAGAAAATATTATCTAAGAAAGGGGAAACCAATTCGGACCTATTTCTTTGACACCTCCCTAGAAATCGTGCCAAAATGTTCAAAAACAATAATCTCTTAGTTTTACCTCACATAAATTACCAGCCAGTTTCAGTAAACTGATTAGGTGTCATGCAAATTATATGTAGAAGCAAGACTTAATTGGTCTCTCTAAGTATGCATGCTAACATCGTACTGAAGAAGATACTAATAGATTTCATGTAGCTAATTTTTGTTTACATCAAAATGATTAGAAATTAACCATGTTTTTGTATGTTGATTGGGAAGGGGAGACCAAACCACATAGTGTATGCAAAGAAAAATAAAACTGGATTGAAACAATTGCATCAAATGTAAAGTGTTGGAAATTTAATTTGCATGAAATGTAAACCACAGGAAATGTAAATCAAAACTATTGAAATCCCATATAAAAAAGGAAACATTTGGGAAGTGTTTACCAGAGAGAGGGGTACCTACTCTTTGAATACACTATCAAGTGTTAGTTCCCATAGTTTTATTAGGTTGAAAATAGACCATGTCTAGGCATGATAGGGATCAACTTTTATACATATTAGAGATATAATTGTGATGAAACCTGAATTTGACTCATAGTTTGAATGCATTAGGTATTTTAACTAGTTTACGAATAATTATGTAGAAGAAAAGGTAAATTGCAAAGGAATTTTATGAAATCCAATAGAGAAGTAATTAATTAGAGATATATTTAATAGATGGAGATGATCGTTTAATTAAGGAAGTGTCACCGGGAGAATTTCCTAAATGAAGAAAAATCCGATCATATTAGGGTGCAAAATACAAAATTCTATAATTCTTTACGTAGATTTGTATTTATGACATAAAATTTAGTATTTAATCACAAAATCGTATAAACGATCCTTAATTGGCTCAAATATGTTGCAACATGCTTGATTATCTCTCTTATGAAACGTCACATACAATGGAAAACATAACAAAATCCAAAAATAGAAGAAGATCTCTCGATAGGAATCTGTGTCCTTAATATATGGAAAATTCTTTACATGGTCAAAAATATGCATATGAATCAACATGTTATAAATATCACTTCTAGTTCTGAAAATTCCATCCCTCAGCTCATGGCTCGAATTACATTATATGATCTCCAAGGGAAATTGAATCTAGTTAGCCATGATATCCCCTATAACTAAATAGTAATAGTATAATGACTAATTAAGTTTTACGTTGTATATTTTCATATTTACTTTATGAACATTTATCCCTTTAACTCTCATTTTTTAGACCATTTTTCTTCTTTCCTTTATTAGGTTTTTGTTTTCCATGCATTTTTACTTGGGGTGACATAACTGGATGAATTTGTGGAATGGAAACGTGGCTTGTATTTTGCAATAACTCTTTATATACTTAGCTTCTAGTTGGAAATTAACCTCTAGGTGGCATTAAGGAGATTAGATTTTTTCTTCCTACAAACAAATTTAGGCTACTCTCGCATAGCCTAATCTATCCTTCTTTATCTTATTTTTTGCTGGTATACTCTAGATTGTCCTAGCTTAGCCTAATCTATCCTACCGTTACCTAGCCTACTCTATCCTATCCTAAACCTCCCTTCTCTCAGGCCCTAGTATATTAGGCTAGAGTAGGCTAGGAAAGTCTAGGATAGATCAGGATATTCTAGGCTAGGTTAGGGTAGGCCCTACTATAGACTACCCTAGCATATCATTTGCTACTCTATCCTAGATATCCTACTCTATCCAATCCTATCATATCCTACTCTAGCGTTACCTACTCTAGTAAATCCTATCCTATATTATCCTATCATATCCTATCATATATATCCTAGCCTACTTTAGCCTACCCTACTTTATCCTAGCCTAGCCTAGCCTACTTTATCTAAGCCCAACCTAGTCTACTCTAGGTTAGGATACTCTATCATACTATATTGTATCCTACTATATCCTAGCATATCCTAACCTAGAATATCCTACTATAACCTAACCTAGCCTAGTCTATCGTAGCCACTCCTACTCTCTCCTATATCCTCCCCTAGCCTACTCTAGCTTACTCTACCCTTGCCTACTCCAACTTACTCTAGCTGATCCTACTCTAACCTAGCCTACTCTAAGCTATCCTACTCTAGTGTATCTTAATATACCCTCACCTAACCTACTCCATCCTTCCTTAATCAAACCACTCTATGTTAGCCTATTGTACCCTAATTTACTAAATTATGCTCCAAGCTAGCATATTCTACCCTAGCCTACTCTACTCTACACTAGGATACTATACCCTATCCTACTTTATCCTACTCTATCCTAGTCGCATGTAGCCTAGTCTACTCTATCCTATTCTATACTATCCTAAATTACTCTAGAATACTTTATCCTATCCTACCCTATCCTACTCTCGCTTAGACTACTATACCATAGCCTAGACTATCCTATTATAGGATAACATGGCCTTACCTAGCCTAGTCTACTTTACCCCACTTTAGCATACCTATCTAGCCTAGCATACTATAGGTTATCATGTCCTATAATACTCTAACCTAGGCTTCTCTAGTGTATTGTACCCTACTCTATCCTATAATATCCCACTCTAACTAATATTAGCCTATTCCACACTATCCTAACCTATCCCACACTACTCTATCCTACTCTACTCTAGGATTACCTACAATACTTTAGCCTAGCCTAGCCTATGCTAGATTATCACATTCTATCCTAGCCTACTGGCCTACTCTATCCTGGCCTACTTTAACCTAGCCTACTCTATCCTAGCCTACCCTACCCTACCCTATAGTATCCTCTCCTATCTTACTCTGGATTACCCTAGCCTATCCTATTTTAGCTTAGCTTAGCATACTCAAACCTAGTCTAGTCTAACATAACATACCTAGCTAACTCTATACTAGCTCAAGATATTCTAGCCTAGTCTGACTACTCTAGCCTAGCCTAACCTACTCTAGACTTAGCCTACTCTAGGATAACCTTCTCTAATTTAGAATAGCATACTATATCCCATCCCACTCTAGCCTATCCTACTATATCCTAGCATAATCTAGTCTATTCTATCATAACCTAGCCTACGCTACCATAATATAGCCTATCCTAGACTATCCTATTATATCCTTTCCTATTATACCCTATCCTAACTTATCCTACTCTATCTTATTTTACCTTAACCTAATGTATCCTATCCTATCCTAACGTACTCTAGACTAACCTACTCTAGACTAATCTATCCTATCCTTTCGTAGTCTACTATAGCTTAGCCTAGCCCACACTAGCCTAGCCTAGCCTAACCTACTTTAGATATTCCTAGCATAACCTAACCTAACCTATCCTACTATAACCTATCTTACTCTATCCTATATTAAACTACTCTAGCTTAGCCTAGCCAACTCTAGAATAGCTTATTATAGACTAGCCTAATCCTCTCTAACATACTCTAACCAACTCTAGTATAGAGTAGCCTATTGTATCCTAGCTTAGCCTAGCATACTCTAGCATAGCCTATTGCATTGTATCCTACTCTAGCATAAACTACTGCATTGTAACCTACTCTAGCATATCCTGCTACATTGTAGCCTAATCTAGACTACCCTACTATAACTTAGCATAACCCATCCTACTGTAGACCGGCCTACTCTAGACTACTCTAGCCTAACCTACACTAGCCTAATCTAGATTATCCTATCCTAGCATAGATTAACCTATTCTAGACTAGTCTACTCTAGCCTAGCCTAGCCTACCCTATCCTATCGTACTCTAGCCTAACCTACTCTATCTAACTCTATCATATCCTACCCTAGTGTACTCTAGCTTAATCTATCCTACTCTATTAAAGCTTAGCCTAGCCTACTCTATCATAGCATAACCTTTTCTGACTAGCCTAACGACCTCTAAAGTAGTCTAGTCTAACGTAGCCTACCCTAGCCTACTATATCTTCTCTTATTGTATCCTAACTTAACCTATCCTGCCTTAGCCTAACCTACTCTATAGTAGACTACCATAATCAATATGAGCCTACTCTAGCCGATCCTAGTTTATCCTGTTATCAGGAATTCTCAAAGGGTGCAGACATTGCGTGTTCCTCTGTAAAGTAAATCATGAATACAGAACAAAAAGACATAGCAACATATCCTTCCCTTAAACAATCAAATTAACTAACATGAAATACAATATACCTCAACCTTCAATGTCTTGTCTTTTCCCCAAAAGTCCCTTCAATGGTTCGGTACCTGCAAGATAGATCAAAAGACAAGCAGACAAGATGAGAGCATCATGATAGATTGACTAATCATATTAGTGATCAAGGAATGTAATAATATCTTATTAAAATCAATACATCAAATGTAGGGAAGGGGAATGTCTTTGTATTAATTATGGAAGAGAAAGAAGTACAACCAAAAACCATTGACTTCGATGGCTTTGATCTCAACAAGAATGTCTACAATACTCTATAGCTATGAAGACCTCTCAAACTCTAAGCTAACTCTACTTTGCCTTCGATTTAGACTTCAAACTACCAGCATAAGGGTGGTTTTTCTAGCCTCCTTCACTCTCATCATGAAGGCTTCATTATAGGACTATAACTCAAGAGATGACTTGGAAAATGGATAAGATATGATCCCAATAGGTGAGGGATGCAAATTCCACCTCTCCCAAGCATATAGGAACTAACTCCATGAAGGCTTCTGCATGGAAGCTTCCAAAAACCTTTTTTTCTCATTTTTTGACCATCGGCGCTCCTAGTAGAAATGACAAAGGTGATGACCTAGGTTTTTTGTCAAAGAAAGAGGGCAACGACACTTATGGGTTTACTGTGAAAAGCATCGCCGATGCTCTGTGTAAAAAGCATGAAGGAGCCATCCCTTCTAGGTATGAGAAAAATATCACCAAGGTGAATCAAGCCAGGCTTTCAAGGAGGTTGAAAGGAAATGTAAAATTCTCATGAAGGCTGATAAGAAATGTGAGATTTCTAGGTGCAACAGAATTCCCCCCAAAGTATGAATCTAGAAGGAACTGATAGGTGAAATAGTTTGCAAGTTTTCCATCTGATATAGAGGAAAAGAGAGATAAACTCATACAGGACTAGTAACTGACTTTATCCAAACCAATCATAGTTGTAGACCAAAGCACTGCAGATCTGTGATGATGACCACGTCATGGATACCAATGATACACTGTAAATCCATGAATAACTGCTATAGGAGGTAGGACACAACTATGGAACATACAAAGTAGATCCATGTCTTTTAACCTCAGATATGGAACACAACCACCAAACATACAATGTGGATCTGTGTCATGACTCTAAATGATCTGCAAACACAACCTAAGCATAGGAAATGATGATGATAAATCCTAACCACTCAGGGTCTTCATTCCAATCCCCAACCGATATGATTCTAACCATGTGAATAGATGTATTTATGTGGAACATGGTAGAAACCACTTTATCACCAGTCATTGATGTCAATATTAACAAGTGCAAGGGAAATCAACATTGATGTCAATGATCCCCAAGTTATATTAGTACATTCTCTCAAGTGCAAATAAATGTTTTGAGGTCAAACACTTGACAAAATTTTCCAATTAGAGGTCATTGATGAAAACCTACTGTTGAAAACGAGAAAACATGCAATTGAGGCATGCACACTTCAAGGTACCTTTTAGGTTTCTAGGTCTGATTCCTGGATAATGATTTGAAGTCAACAGGAATAGACTTGTCACAGGAGGGCCATGAATGCTTTTGTGTGCCTTTGCTACAATTTGAATTCCGTTTTTGGACCGTGCTTAGTTTTGTATGAAGCTTTTCATCAATGCTGTGGATGCCTTTTTCTGTTGAGTTTTGAGTATTAGTTTTGCTGTGGATGCCTCGATTTGCTGAGTTTTGACTATTGGTGCTGAGTATTGATTATTGGATATGGTATTGTATCATTGGCTGAGTAATGTATGATGACTTTCATCAATGCAGTGGATGACTTGAAATATTGATCATTGGTTTTGATGTGTATGAAGCTTTTCATCAATGCTGGATGATTGTTTGATCATAGTTTTACTGAGTATTGATCATTGGTTTTGCTGAGTATTGATCATTGGTTGGATTTTTGATCAATGCTGTGGATGGCTTGTATTGGTTTTGCTGAGTTTCAATCACTGTAGCTGTGGATGCTTAGTATCAGTTTTGCTGAGTACGATGTGGATGCTGTGGTTGATGAGTATGCTTAGTATTGGTCCTGCTGAGTATGCTATGGATGATGTGAATGCTGGGTATGCTGATTATGCTTTGGTTGTTGTGGATGCTGAGTATTGGTTTTGATTAGTATTGATCATTGGTTTTGGAGTATTGATCATTGGTGCTGAGTAATGATCAATGTTGTGGATGTCTCGTATGCTATGGATGTCTTTCATCAATGACAGGTTTGTGCTGCGAGTATTGATCATTGCTGTGGATGCTTCTCATCTTTGCTATGTTTGTGCTTCCTAAGTTTTGGTATGCTGAGTTTTGGTTTTGATGAGTATGCTGTGGATGCTATGGCTGCTGAGTATGCTGAGTATGCTGTGGAAGCTGTGGATGCTGAGTATTGATTTTACGGAGTATTGGTCATTGGTTTTGAGTATTGATCATTGGTTTTGCTAAGTATTGATTAATGCTATGGATGCCTCGTTTTGCTGTGGATACCTTTCCTCATTGATATGATTGTGCTGCATGTATTGATCATGGCTGTGGATGTTTTTCATCATTGCTATGTTTGTGCTACGATTATAGGGATTTTCGGCCGGGAGTGTATACTTGTTTATTGAGCCCTGTCCTTAGAGGTGTTTATCCAGTATACTAGTGTTGTTTGGAATAATTTTGGTCTTTCTAAGTTGGGTATTCAGCTTGTTTTGTTTTAATGTCGCTTCAAGCGACGAAATCCCTGGCTCGTACTCCACCAGGGCATTTGATAGTTACCAAATAGGATATTCGAGTGCAGAATCGTGTCTCTGTGACCTATTTGCCTTTTAACCAGGGAGATTTGGGATCTGTCCTTGGCCTGGATGATACTTTGGACAAGGTAATTTCTCCTGAGGGCTGTCTGGATGGTAGATTTATAGGCAGACGATCTCTACCTCATATGAATCCTTTATTTTCTTGTCCTATTGTTTCATCCCCCGAGGGTCATATGTCTGTTTCCCGGTTGGGTTTTGGTGAGGATAAACGTGTTTCTGTGGTTTATTCTCTTGGGAAGGTTTTGGGAGATAGGGAGTTCATGTGTTGTGGTCCATAGCTCGAGGACTTTTCGGAAATTGATCAGGTTGCCACTTGCATGGAGTGTCGCGGGCAAGTCTCACCTGATCTACAGTTGAATGTGATTAGAAATTTGGATGGGATTTTGCCTTCTTCCTTGAACTTGGGTATCCATTCAAATTCTCTGGGCATGATGAACAAAGAAAAGGTTGCTTGTGATCATATTCATAAAGTTTCTGGTTTTCAGGTTGACAAGCAATTTTTGGTTTGTCCTCAGGAAGCTGGGATGGTACTAAAAGTTAGTAAAGGCTTGAATGCAGATCTGGGATTTAATCCATTGTCTGATGTGAATCATGAATCCATCAAGTCTAAAGACTTTGATATTGAACAGGTTCATGCCCCTATATCTTTTGATAGTAAGGCTTTATCTAAGTCTAAGAAAATGATGCCTAAGTCCATTAAGAAGATAAATCTGGTTTTAATGACTCTGGGGGAAGACGTGCTTTTAAATGATATAGTTATCACCAATGCTTTGACCTTGGTTGGGAGGTTTGGAAGGCATAATTATAATTCTGAATCTCTGCATGGGTGGGCTGTAAAGACTTGGAATGAGATTATTAGCATTTGTCCTAAGATTTATATTCTTCCTAGGGGTTGGATTGCTTTTAAATTTTCTTCAGTGGATGAAGCTGATAGGATCCTAGTTGGTGTTTGGAAATGGGACAACGCTGGCCTACTTATAAAAAGGTGGACACCCTTATTTGATCCGCGGAAGGAAAGGTATGACCAAGTTCCTATTTGGGTCAAACTCCCAAATTTACCTTTTGAATTCTGGTCTGCTGATTTTTTCAGACTTGTTGGGAATACTTTGGGTACTCATTTGGAAACTGATTTTACTTATTTAAAATCTGGGGTTTGCTGCACAGGTCGGGTTATATTCCTATTAGATTTTTGCTTGGGTTTACCTGCGGAGCTGGTCATTAAAAAGGGTAATAGTGATTTCTTTCAGCCACTGGATTATCTAGGAACCCCTTTTAGATGCTTCAGATGTCATGAGTTTGGACATCTGGCTAATGATTGCTCTCTTCCATTTAATAAACATTCATCTTCCAAATTCTGGAGAGTAAAAAAAGATGGGACTCAGACTGCAACAAAGGCTGGAGTGTCCGTGGATGATAATTTGGATCTGCACTCAATTTCTCATGATTTTGAACCATTAGCCAATCTTAAACAGTTAAGTATTTCTAATTCTTTGGATGTTCTTGATAAAAATCCAGTTCTGAAACTTTCTACTAAGGCCTTATCTTCTTCTGTTCCGAATTGGTCTTTGAAGGATCTGGGTTTTGTATCTCCTTGTAAGGCAATTGTTAGCAAGGGATATAATCTTCGATCGTGTTCTAAATCTGTTCAGGAGACTACTCGGCCTGTCAAGGATAAACTAGGGAATCATGTAATAGCTCAGGATATGATTGGGGATGAAAATGTCTTACATCCTGTAAAGAGAAGTGTTGGGGCGCTTAGAGAAATTTCCCTTAACAAGGTTTCTATATGATCCTTATGTCCTTAAATGTTAGGGGTTTGGCTAGTCTTCCCAAGAAACTAGCAGTTAAGAGACTTATCGATCAACATGCAGTTGATGTTATTTTTATTCAAGAAACGATGATTCAGGGGTGTGGTTTGGTTCAATACTTGGAATTTTTTATTCATGGATGGTAGTTCATCTCGGTGGATGCTATGGGCCGATCAGGTGGAATTATTTTGGGATGGAAGTCTTGTAATTTTCTTTTTCATAATGACTGGGCTATAAAAGCAGGGTTGTGTGCTGTTTTATTTTCATTTGATTTACATAAGGAAATATCCTTTGTTAATATTTATGCACCCTATCAGGATAGGGAATCTTTATGGAATAACTTGATCAAGTCGGACTACTTCAGGGTTCCTTATTTAGTTTTTGGAGGTGATCTTAATTTTTCATTAGGACTTTCCGAAATCTGGGGGGTTAATGCTCAATTAGATCCATTAACTAATTTCTTTCACAATCTACTGGACAGTATGGGGATTGTTGACATTAACCCTTTGGTAGCTATTCCTTCTTGGAGTAACCGTAGAGTTGGTTCTGAAGGTATTTGCAAAAGATTGGATCGTGTGTTAGTCTCGGCTGATTTCCTAGATTGTGATTTCCTTCTTAAACAATGGATTGGGTGTGGAGGTATATCTGATCATCAACCTGTCTTCCTGCAAATTTCTTCTCAGACTTCTAAGGCCCATAGTCCGTTCAAGTTTAATGCAGGATGGCTGGATCATATTGATTTGGTTGATGCCTTAAAATTTTCTTGGGTTCCTTTTGATGTTCGGTCTGCTTTATCTCCTGCTGCTCAATTTAGTGAGAATCTTAAATGAATTAAAGTAATTTCTACTAAGTGGTCACTAAATAAAAAATATCAAAACATTAAAGATTTGGTTGATATTGAATATGAACTGAAAAGATTTCATGATAGACATATTTCTGGTATTTCATCAGTGGTTGATAATGATTTATTGATTGAGATTGAATCTCGCAAGAGTGCTATTCTACTTTTCTGGGAAAAGGAGGCACGACATAAAAGTAGGGCATTATGGTTGAGGTGTGGTGATGATAATACTCCTTTCTTTCACAAGTTTGCAGCTCATAGGAAATGCTTCAATTCAATTTGGAAATTATATGATGATTTTGGAAATCTTATGGAAGGTTCTGAGGCTATTGCTGAGGCTGGGATTCAGCATTTTGAAATCCTTTTTAAAGAAGAAGCTGATCTCCATCTTCCATAAATTGTTCATAGTGTTGGTCATTTCCCATGTTCTATTTCTGAGGATGAAAATGCTGAGCTTATGCAAGCCATTACTCTTAAAGATATCAAACATAATTTATCCATTAGCAAAATGATAAGAATCCTGGACCGGATGGTATTCCTATTGAGGTGTATAGATGTCTGTTTGATGTTTTAGGTGAAGACCTCTTAAGAGTCATTGAATCGTCCCGGATAAGTGGCAAGATTCCAGGTGTTTTTAACTCTACTTTTCTAGCTCTTATTCCTAAGTTTGATAGTCCTTTATCCTTTGAGGATTTTTGGCCTATATCTCTGTGTAATTTTGTATACAAAATCATTGGTAATATTATCTCGATCAGAATCGGAAAGGTTTTGAGTAGATGTATTTCTGGTTAACAGTTTGGATTTTTGCCAGGAAGGTAGAAACATGATGCTGTAGGTATCATTCAGGAAGGTTTGCATTCTATGCATGTTAAATCTGTAAATGTTGTTATGATTAAGATCGATCTATCTAAAGCCTATGACCGAGTCAGCTGGGTTTATCTTCGGGTTATTCTTGCTAAAATGGGTTTCGCAGGAAACTTTATTGCATGGGTTATGAGCAGTCTTTCATCTGTCTCTTTCTCTTTTCTCATCAATGGTGTTGCTACTAATTTTTTTAAATCTAGTAGGGGACTCAGACAGGGGTGTCCTTTGGAACCACTTCTGTTTCTTATTGTGGTTGAAGGCCTTGGGAGGGCTATTCTTCATGCTAATTTGCATGAGACTTACCATGGTTTATCTTTTGCTAATAAAACAATATTAACTCATGTTCTCTTTGTTGATGACATTGTCATGTTTAATGATGGTTCTGAACTATCCCTCTCTACTCTCTATGAGATTTTACTGCATTTTTGTAAGGCATCTGGGATGCAAATAAATGTTAATAAATCTTCTTTATACTACTCCTGTTTGGAAGATTCAAAAGTTATTACTTTACAGAATATCTTCAGTTTTCCTGTTGACAGAATTGAAAATGATATGAAGTACCTTGGGTTTCATCTTAAACCTTGCAGTTATCTTATTAGGGATTGGGATTGGCTGATTATTAAAGTTGAACAAAGGATTCGGAATTGGAGCTTCCGTTGGTTGTCCAAAGGAGGAAATCTGATATTGATTAAAGCTGTTTTAGAGGCCATTCCAGTCTATTGGATGCATTTTTGGGTTCCTATGGGGGTCATAGACAAAATCAGAAAGCTTTGCTTTAACTTCCTTTGGTCGGGTAAATAGAACTCTTCTTTGGGTGGTTGGGGACTTAAAGTCCCTAATTTATTTGCCAAGGCACTAGCAGCTAAAAAGGTATGGGATATCATTCATGGTTCAGGTTTATGGGTTAAGATAGCAATACAGAAGTATATTTATCCAATGACTATTATGTACTAGATAAGATCTAATGTTAAAAAGAAAAAGAATATCTCCATCTGCTGGAAAGCTGTTCTTTGGGCTTTTGATCTCATTGGAAATTTTCTGGTCTGGAAGATTGGTTCTGGTAATGCTGTTCGTATTGGTTTAGATACGTGGGTGGGATGTAAATGGATATATGCTCTTCCTATTCCTATGATAGAAAGATTACAATTGGCTGGTTTTCATTTTCTTTTTGATATTGGAATTCCTGGTATATCTGTTTTGATGTCACAATAATGGTTATCTATAGATTCTATGGATTTTATTGAACCTCATGAGATTGCTGCTTGGAATGGATATATTTCCATTCTCAAGTCCAACCATGTTAGAATTTCTAATGCAGATGATTGTCTTATTTGGAATTTATCAAAAATAGGCAAGTATTCACCTAAAGTGGGATATGCTGAACTTCTTAATAGAGAAGTGGAATTGGTCTGGTGGTGGAAGGTCATATGGAAGATGAAGTGTCCTCTTAAATAAAAAAATTTCAGTTGGTTCCTTCTTTCTGTTAAAGCATTGACTTGGGATGTTCTATGCATGAGGGGTAGAGAAGGTCCTGGGAGATGCTACTTATGCAGACAGAATAGTGAATCCAATTTTCATATTGCAGTAGATTTCCCCTTTACTCAATCTGTTTGGTCAATTATTGAGGATCATCTGAAACTCAATAATCTATGGATGGGTGATTCCCTGCCTGCTTGTTTTAAAAACTGGTGTTTTTTATCAGATGTGGGACTTATTAAATCCTTACCTATCATTGTACTCTGGTTCATATGGAAAGCAAGAAATAGATCTTGCTTTGAGGATCTTGACTCATCTCCTGCACAGGTATCAAGCTATAGCTTGGGTATGTTGAAGAATTTACCTCGGACCTTATCTGTGGTCTCTTTCAGATCAATCTTTGTGGAAGAAATTGATCAAATTTATGCATGGGGTTATTTTGATGGATCTGCAGCTGGGGATCCAATGATTTGTGGGGCTGGAGGCATTTTGTTCATTTCTGATAGGCATTTTGTTACCTTCAAATCAGGTTTAGGTTTGGGCACCAATAATTTTGCAGAATTATGTGCACTTAAGATTCTCCTTAGGCTGACTCGGAAGCATAACTTGGATAAAATTCAAGTTTTGGGGGACTCCCA
The DNA here is from genome assembly GCA_001517045.1 of Pseudotsuga menziesii. Classification (NCBI taxonomy): domain Eukaryota; kingdom Viridiplantae; phylum Streptophyta; class Pinopsida; order Pinales; family Pinaceae; genus Pseudotsuga; species Pseudotsuga menziesii. Next base: position 230,178 of record LPNX010249392.1, on the reverse strand, counting down.
GCTAGTTATAAATTGGGCATCTGGTAAGTATCGATTGCTAAATCTTGAACTAGCCATGATTCTTCAAGATGTTCACTATTTAGCTGATAGTATTGATTATGTGTCTTTCAAACACATTTATAGGGAAATAAACTTCAAAGCAGATACTTTGGCTAAGGCTGGTGGCAGCTTACTTGAAGGTTATTGGAGTACATGTGAACAGAGAGGGGAAGAAATTATAGAAACTTTTCAGGTATTCTAATGTGTTTCTGTGGGCTGACTGATTCTGCAGTTTGTAGGACTGTATTTTGGTACTTGCTTGTTCTTGCATGACAGACTCGTATGACTACTATGCTAGAAATTTTTTGGAGATATTTCTGTTTGGAAATTCTGGATTTCTTGATTCTGTTCCACCATTGAGACATGATGCCTTGGATGATATTTTATGCTTTTCTGCATAATTTTGGTGATTTCAAGAAACATAGTTAAGAGCTTGATAAGCGGACTGTTTAGCCTCTTATTATATGGTGTTGACATGGATATGAACTTTATTTTCTTTGGATGATCTGGAAATGGCCAATTTATTAGCCGCTGATTTTTTTGCTCAGCTTATGAATTATCATTCATTTATGAGACCATTTCAGCCAGCTTGTTTTTCTCTGGTTATGTTTGCTTGTGATCACTATGATTCATATTTGATCTGACCTGAATGATCAGGAATGATGAAAAAAGTCTACTAAGATCACACTGATTTGAATGCATGGAATTTTGATATCTTTTCTTCTGAAAAGTTTCAGTTTTGGTTCTTTTTGAAGATACCTTGTATGTAATGATAATTTTACTGTTGGATCAGTTATGGATATGGTAATTATTCTTTTGCTCCTCTTGAGGCAAATATTGTATGTAATTACAACTTCATAGTTGGATTTTGTATAATGGACTTTGAGGGCCATTTGCTGAAAGTGAATAAAATATTTACGATTTTTTTCTTTGGAAAAAAAAATGATGATTCCCACATCAGTGACACGAAACTAGGAAAAAAAAATTATTTGAAGTAATGGAACTGATTTAGACATGATTGACTCTTGAAGACAAGTAAATTTACTGATGAGTTATTTTTTTGGGGGAGACATCCTTTGAATAATTCTAATGGCAAGACACATGACTTGGAATCATTTACTTGAATGAGAATAGAACCGGGTGTAATGCAAGGAATATGACAAAGCATTCTTTGAATTGACTCAAAGGAGTTAGGTGACACACAAAAGTGGATTGACTTGGAGATAAGATGAAAATTCAACTGTTCATATATGAAAATATAGACAGGTTCCATGTTCAAAGGTGGACTATAGATTACTTCCATAAAAACAAATGAAAACCATTCCCCTTTCCTTTAATTTCCCCACCTCGAAAGGTGAGTGCCTCTTTTTGTTTTTAGGATTTCAAAGAGGGTATCAAACACTCGTTAAAGCTCATCAAATGACGAGTCCATTCTCATATTTTTTGCGAACCTGAGAAAGGAAGTCTTCATTCCCAAATAGGGTCTTTCATCATTTTTCTTTACGAGTCTGATGGAAGAAAAATCATTTGTCGTTTCATGTTTAGAGAGTCTAAAATGACTAAGAAGACTCCAAAAGGTCCTTTTTTGTAAATGATTCCAGTCGGTCCAAAAAATAGATAACCTACCTTCGACTAGTCGACCGTTCTGATTCTTTTACAAGCATGAACGTAACAAGTTCACTTGGAAATCTTTTTGTGTTTTGAGGAGACTGAAAAGAGCTTAAATATAACTCACTAACTAGGTTCCTTTTTCATAATCCACTTTTAATGAGTGTAAAAAAGCGAAAAAGTAGACTCGACACCTTTCTACTGGGATTTTAACAAGCATGTAAAAGGTGTATAACAACGCTCTGTACATTTTTATTCTTTATCTAAGCGCAAAAAAGACAAAAATAGCTTACATCATAGCTATAACCCAATATTGACTTGAAAAACCTCAAAAAACACCATTAAAATCCATTTTACCAAAACTATATAAAGTAAAAAGTAAAAACTCACTTTCAATGAAATAATTTGGATTTCAAAATGAATAAATTATAATGAAATTTTGAAAACTCCAAATTTTCTATAAATAGAAAGAGTAGGTAAGAATTATTTACCATTGAGAGTTTTGGTAGTTGTATTGGTAGTAATATTTTCCATCGGTGTGTTTCCAAGGGTTCCTCACTCATTCTTCGTGCATTCTTTGTGGTGCTAGAATTTCATCATTAAGATAGCATTATGTTAGGATCTTTACCGAGAGAATAACAAGCACAACAATAAAAAAAAAGAGACACTGAACATAGTTTTTTCTATCTTTGAGGAAGTTGCGGGGTTTTCACCATTTATGGTTTCCTCGGGGAAACCATAAATGGTGAAAACCCCGCAACTTCCTCAAAGATAGAATCAACACCAAAATAGAAAAGCCCCAAAACAGTAAGTGATCTCCCGACAGCAGTAACCTTCTTCTTATGTAGCCCCAGTGTCTTCTCCTTCCTCAACTATGCGCTACACTTGAGTGTGTATGAGTTGTGTGATAAATAGAGACTCTATTTCTCTATTTATACTAATCCCGACATGACTAAAACCCTACTAGGAGAGTCTAATAACCCTAGTACCCCAGGACTGCGGGGACTTTAACCCTTAGACAATAGGAGGGTTACCCACAATGACTTGACATGACTTGTTTACATGATAGACCTTCCCTATAGGAACATCGAGGTATGACATAACTCAATTACATCCTGGAATAAACATCGGGTTACAATATATAAGAAATACAAGTGAAATACATTCTGAAGTTACATATACATCAACACGTGGAAGAGGTAAGTGTTTTGATCCTTTCTCTTTTATGACCAAGAAATGTCATTGTATTTATTCTTCCATTGTCCAATTCATGTTCATAAAATGATTTCTTAATTGTTTTAAAGCCAAAAATTAAGGTAAATTGTTAAATTGAAATGGTAAATAGGAAATCAACCATTTCAATAGGGGTTTTTATTTGTTTAGAAATCTAATTTTTTCTCAGTGTAGGGTTTTTGGCCATCATGTAGAGCATGTGATGGCACTCTGTCAAGCTGGGGTAGAGGCACCATAGGAACTCTGTCCATAGTTGACAGGAATTCGTCGTTTTGCGAGCCATAGATAGTAGCGCCATCGGTGCTCTGTGGGCAAAGGGTAGTACTGCCTCTATAAGGAATATGAAAAAAAAACCCTAAACTGCCAAAAAACAAAAATTTTATACTTTCTTCTTGCTTCAAAATTTGTCATTTCATATGATTTTCCTCCTTTTAGCCATGATATGTTTTCTAATTACAAAATTTGTGTATTACAGGTGCATCATGGTGATTTGGAAGGAAAGAGAACACAAAGTTCCAGAGAACTAGGCTGCTAACGATCTAGCGACCATTGAGGTTCCAAGGAACTATAGGATTCTGAAATACTTTTGGGTACCCAGTATGAAGGAACATATCCGATTGTTAGAGTATATCATAGGGATGTGGGATCCTGACCAAGAATCCAGGGCTCGAGGAGAAGAGACCTCCCTGGATGATATTATTGACCAGCATTGTGCACTAGGTATAGAGTCTCAATCTGTGAAGCTACGGATCAAGTCCATATTATATCTCCCGTTGAGGACAGTGGTGTATACTATCGACAAGGTGGTAGGAACTAGGTCTACCAACCTTACCACTAGGTCACATATGCCATATGATTTCTAGTGCATGGAGATGGCTGTCTTTAACTGGTGTGAAAGCATGCCAGTATTTCTAAAGAAACAATTAAACAAATGCAAGAGAGGAACACTGAAAAAATTTGGCTACGGAGCAGTGACAGTGTCTTTTATCTTACAGTGGGTGCCTCATTTGAGACCATAGGTGACTATTATCAGACTTGATCCTGAGGATCCTAGGATGGTTGCATGGGTTACATCCATGCCTCACCTTGGTGGTGGAGGACCTAAAGTCAATTACGGGTCTGATTTCTTTCGCTGGTTGAGAAACTAGTTACTCATGGTGGAGGATTATGCCTATGAGGGGGCATATTTTAGTGATGACCTAGAGCTTGTCTTACCTTAGGGAGAAGTATGGGATGACCGTGGGTGGTAAGGAAAGACATTATCCACTTCTATTTTTAAATTTTTGTATTTATTTCATTTTTATTTTGTAGTATTAAGATAAAAAACAATCATGCAATCATTGGATCTGTCTGTCCAGTAGGGATGTCACCTATTGCTAGGCAAGTTAGTACTAGAGACATGATGGTATATCACTCTGAAGCTAAGGAATAGCTCAGAGATCTCAAGGAGAACCTAGAATGTTTGACTGTGGGAATCCTTGATATGACTATTGATGAGCTACCTAGGCATTATCAGCACCATACTTTAGGTGTTTCTGGATGATTCTCTAGGCTACTCTGCAGAGTGGCCCAAGCCATCACATGCTAGCATGCGCATCATGAGGATTAGTCTACTTTGATATTCACTTTTTGTATATGTATTACTAAAATATTCAAATCTTCATATTTTTCCCTATATATATGTGTCTTCTGAACTTTTTATAGTCCTGAGCTTTGAGGGCAGTGAAAGCTAGAGATGCTTCAGCCCAATTTTGTATCTTAGTGCTACAGTTTTTTATATATGAAATTTTTTTATATTTACAGTTGTGTGTGCAGCAAATGTGATGTGTGAAATGATCATCTAATTATCAATTTACATGTCTTGTTTATGTTTCAAATGGAATTTTATGTATGAGCAATATCCCAATCTAAGACATAATTAGCTAGGGAATCTGCCACAACATTTAAATGTCTTAGAATGTGTTGATATGTAACTTGCTCAAAAGACCTTTCTAACAACCTAACTCTTTGGAAAGTACAAAGAAGAAGGGTATTTCAGATGGTGTAGACTTGATTAAGCTGTTGAAAAACTAGTTCAGAGTCTAGGTAAACCCTAATTTTCCTTACATCCTTATCTAAGGCTTTCGTCAAAAATCCAATCACGACTTGGTATTCCTCCAGATTATTGGTGGAGGGACCTAAAATAACACCCCATGAACTCACCAACTCACTTGTAGGAGAGTACAGTACCCAAGCTGCTGATGCAAGGTTAAGTGTATATCGATTAGCACCATCATTAAAACCAATGAAGGAAGTCAAATGTCCATCAGACAAAAGACATAGTTAAGTAGGGTTTTATGAAAAAACACATTTTAAATCACACAAAAGACACACCTCTCAAAGATAAGACACACAACAAGCTATAAACAATATTTACAAAGACCCTATGTTAGATGAGCTAGGCATAGTATCTTTTGAGGTAGAGCCCATTTTGGGGCTCTCCTAAAGGTATCCCGTTGTAATCAACCAATTAATATGCCCCTTTTTATAAAACACAACTGACAATATAGAGCCCATGCCACATAGACTCAAATTTTCCTACCCATATTTTGTCATGCTTCTATTCATATGTCAAGACCAGGTCTCCTTCATTGAAGGAACGGGGTTGGACAGTCCTTTCATATTGAACTTTCATTCTTTGTTTATGTGCCTCATTAGTTAAGGAAGCATTGTGTTAAGTTTCATCAAGTTTGTTTAGATATAGGAATCTTTCTTTGTCTATAGTAGTGTTGGGAAATAGTTCCACAACAAGTTTTAAAAAAGGGGTTTCACATTCTATCAGGAGAGTAGCTTCAAGCCCATATGCTAATTGGAAAGGTGTAAAAGTGGTAGAAGCTTTGATGGTATTCCTATAGGCCTAGAGTGCAGAGAAAAGCTACAAATGCAAATTTGACTTGGATTTCCCTACCATCCGTTGAAGCATTGTTTTGAATACTTTGTTTATAGCTTAAAATTGACCAATTTCCTAAGGATAGTAAGGTGTAGATTTATCATGACGAAACCCTAATTTTACACTAAGCTCTGCCATCATTTTGTTTTGAAAATGTGATCCATGATCGGTCACGATGGCCCTAGCAATCTTGAATCTAGCAATGATATGGTTGAATAAGAATAGTGCACCATTATTCCCATCTTTGGCATATGTGGGCATAGCCTTAGCCCATTTTGTAAAATAGTCCATATCCACAATAATGCAGCCATGCCCCCCAACTAAGGTAGGTCTACAATCCACGAATTATATGCCCCATTTTGTAAAGGGGAAAACTACTACAATGGGATGGAGCTGAGCTGGATGTGTGCATTTCTTGGAAGTGAACATTTCACATTGTGGACATTTTTTTACTATTTCAATGCAATGTTTGAAAATAGAAGTCAAAAAATACCCAACATGCAAAATTTTCTAGGTAGTATCCAACCCAAATAAATGAATGCCATAAGCTCCAGCGTGGTAATCATTTAAAATGATCTCATCCTCTTCATGTGTAAGGCAACGTAGTAATATGGATTCAACACCATAGCAGTATAGGGTATCATTCAGGATAAGATAGCTTTTGTCTTGGTGCCAAACGCAATGACATTCATCTCGAGAAGCAGTAGGCTGGTATCGTAAGGTCTGGAGATACAAAATGATATCTCAATAGCATGGATCAGTCGTACTAATGAGAAACAATGATTCATCAGTAAATGCATCAAAGGAATCTGTGTTGTTTATAGTATGGGGAAGGTCACATATAAGCTCTGCAAAAATGAGAGATTTCTTAGAAGTGCTTTTGGGGAATTCTAACTCAAATTCCTGGAGAATCACAATCCAACGTGAGTAATTTCCCCCAAGCACTCTCTGTGTAAGAACATAGTACATGGGGTTGGAATCTACATAAAAAGTGGTGGTGCAGAGAAAAATATAATGAAGAAACTTCTGGACCACGATAACCATGGCCAGAGCAAGTTTCCCCACATGTGAGTATCGAGTTTCAGAGTCTAGAAGACTCTTACATGCGTAATAAATCACATGTTCCTAGCTGTGTTCATTTGTTTGAACAAGGACCATGCCTATGGTAAACAAGGATGTAGCCACATAAAAGGAATAGTGCTTATCATAATTAAGTGGTTGCAACATTGGTGCATGGGTAAGTGCATGTTCAAGATTATCATTGCACAAAATCATCCCAGAAAAAAGGGGTATCTTTTTTGAGCAACCTCATGAAACCATGTGTCCTTTCTGCATAATTGCAGATGAAACAACGTAGAAAGTTTTCCTTCCCTTGAAAAATTTGGAGTTCAGTGATGTTTGTGGGGTAAGGTAGGGCTAAGATGGCTTCAATTTTAAAGGTATCAATACAAATGCCATGTTTAGAAACAATAAAGCCAAGAATTTGGCCAACTTCTACACAAAAAACACATTTATGGGGATTTAGACGAATATTAAAATGATGACATCAAAGAAAAATAGCTCTCATATGATCAACATGGATATCCCGCTACTTGGAATGAGCAGGAAGATCCTCAAGATAAGGTTCCACAACATGTTTAATGTCATGAAAAGCATACGACATGGCACGTTGGAATGTCATGCCAGTGTTATTTAAATCGAAAGGTAGTTTGTGATAAGCAAAAGTCCCCCAAGGGAAAATAAATGTCGTCTTGTGTTGGTCTAACGAGTGAATCTCAATCTGATTATAGCCAAAGAAGCCATCCATAAAGGAAAAAATAACGCTTCGGGCACAGTTTTCGATTATCTAATCGATATAGGGAGTGGGAAAGTTGTCTTTTGTAAAAACTCTATTTAAATCCCTAAATTCAATACAAAACATAATAGTGCCATGTTTCTTGTTCACAGGGACTATGGTGGACACCCGTATAGGGTAAATGAAACCAACCTTCAGAAGTTTCTCAAATTCTTCTTTAATAGCAGCTACTTTTCTTGGATGGACCTGTCAAATTTTTTGGCAGACATGCTTGGAATCAGGGTAAGTTTTTATCTCATGAACAATGATAGAGGGATAAATCCCTATAATTTCTTCATATGTCCATGCAAGGACATCTCTAAATTCCTTGAAAAGTGTCGTGTATGATTGAACCTTTTTGAGTGAAGTGTTCTGACCTATGAAAATTTTCTCGGAAATACTTGGTTTCATGGATATGTCCATCGGCATAGTTTTTGTAATGTTACACAAATTTCCTTCAGAATCGACACTACAAGTGAGGATTGGAGGCTAGGGGTTGGGGACGATATCAAATGAAATCGTGGAGGTGAAGTGATCTTCTACCATATGGAAAGGGGGGAGGAAATAATATCAATGATGATAGTCTTCCCAAGGCATCTCCTCTAATGACATAATTTCCATAATAGATTCGTCTATACGAAGTGTGTGTGAAAGATAACCTAGAGATGGGGTTTTTTTTGAGCTAGTATGGAATGTGATAATGGTCTGAGGCCAACAATAAATGGTGATTGATGGTGGCGTCACTGGTGGCTTGGATGGCATTGTAAATTTCTTTGAAAGGGGAAAAGGATGTTGATTCATCAGTAATTGATTTTCCTTTATCTACATGAGCAGTAGAAATCATGTTAATAAATGTAGTTTGTGAAGCACGATGATGATCTGATAAGGGAAAGACTCCCATTAATGAAAAGTATTTGGTAAGGCCTACTCCAATGTCCTTATACTGTGGGGTTTTCAAGAGTGGAACGCTATTTGCATAATTTGTAATGGCACTAGGCGTGATGAAATCTAACTGATCAACAGTAACAATATTTCCTTGGAATGGGAACTAGAAGACCCAAAAAATGGTCGATACTATAGCTTGCATAGCATAAAACCAGTTACGACCTAGGAGTAAGTTGTAATCCAAAGGAGTGTCAATAACTTCAATGTGAATGGGGACTGACTTTCCCCCAAGTTCAACATGGATGGCAGGTATTAATCAATGGGGATGAAAGCCATGACCATCAAAATACTTGAGGGTGGTAGGTGAAAATTTGATTTCTGGAGAACCAATGGCTCTCCAACAAGATAAAGACATGACTGATGTAGAGGCACCCTCGTCTAAAATGGTACAGTGGATAATCTTTCCAGCAATTTTGGTAGCTATCTGGAAAGCTAATTGATGTGAGAGTCTCAATTTGAAATAATCTAGTTTTAACATGATGATATTACTACTCTCAGGGTCCATAGCTCCAAGGGTAGTAAGCAATTTTTTCTATTGAGTTGGGTAGGTTTGAAGTACCTCTAAAGCTGACATAGTGCAAGGTGCTTGAGCCAAATCTTTGAGAATATTATAATATTGGGCAACACGAGTGTTAGGATTGATTATGGACTTATGTAGAGTACCCTTTTGTTGGTGGAAAATCACTTATGGAATAGGTTTTTCAATGTGAATAGCATTATTAGGAGGAGGTATGGAAGCTGAGGGTTTGTTAGATGGAACATCATCAGGTTTCTTTTCTGGATGTGGGTCATAACTTTTTGATATTTTGTTCAAGTTAACCATTTCAGTAGACATCATTTGAACTTTGTCAGTTGATGAAGAAGTTTTGTTCGACGAATTATGATCAATTAAATGCTGTTGGGAAGGGAAAGGATCTTTCAAAACTGCTAGGGTGGGTGAAGTTTTCAAAAAGTTACTAACTTACTCACGATGAGTACATTATTTCGTAAAATGGTCACCTCCGCAAATTAAACAAGGGTATTTTCCCTTTCGCTTACCTTTTGAATCAACATCTGAGTTCTGTGGTTTGTTTCCTTCCTATTGATTATCAGGTTTTTTAGATTTATTTTTTCCTTTCTTCTTTCCACCTGAAGATTCAGTTGATTGGATCGTGTTTACTTCAAGGGAAGCAATAGGAGAGGGTGCAGTTTTGGCAGATGGTGTTGGCTGAGTTGACGGAGTGGAGGTTTGATTTTACTTCTTAGAATATTTTTTTGTCGTTTTCATTTGAAATAAACCAAGTATTCCATTAGCAGGTGCTTCTGCTGCAGGTCTCGATGGGTCTGTTGTAGGTCTAGGAGCATGGGGAGTCAGATCATACAAAGTACCCAACTGGAAATAGACCAAGTCTAGGTACTAAGTGTAGCTAATAGCTTGGTCCTCAGTAACAATGCTTCCCATGGAGCCATCTCTAGCAATAGGCAGAAGTAAAGACTTTGTAAACCAATCAGCAAGTAACTGATCAGGAATAGGGGCTTTAATTAACCTTCATCTTCTTCTCCATTCATGGATATGATCGGAGATGTGAGTTGATCTGGTTTGCTGAAGTGAGTTCAGAAGGTCTGTACCTGTTTCATATTAGATTGGCAATTGAAAGTGTGTTAAAAATGCCATTGCTAAGTCATTGAAATCCTAAAAAGAGTGCTATGGTAACTCAATGTACCACTTTGTGGAAATACTAGTGAGGGATATTTGAAAAAGATGTAGACGGATTGATCTGTCCATGAAAGAGTTGGATGAACACCATAAGTGAAAATTCATCACATGGTTTTTTGGATCCTCACTAGGTTTACGATCAAACTTGGGTGTATCTGAAGGAAACTTTACAGGAATGGCAGGCCATGAGGGGTCATGATGGATTGGGTCATTTATCGATCTTGATAAGTATGGTAGATCTAAACTAGCCATAAATGGCAATTGTTGATTTGGTTGCAAATTCTAGTAGTACTGGTATGGAATTTGCTGACCAGTAGGACCATATGCAGATTGATAGATGGGTATGGATGATGCCCCTGAAGCTTGTTGAAAAGGTTGTTGATTTCCTTAATTTCCATGGAGAGGTGGTCCACACAAGGGAGGGGGGCCTTCAGAAGGTGGTGGTGGTGGTGGTTGTGTCCCTCCAGGTGGTGGGGGTGGTGTTCCTCCAAGAAGTGGTGGTGGTGGTAGGCCTCCAAATGGTCCACTATATCCTCTACAACCACCAAGACCTCCAGGTCCTCCTGGTGGTGGTACACCATAGCCCTTAGCAGTATTTACAAACATTTCCCCCATATGATGGGACATTGGACCAATTGGTTTGTCCCCAAGGTACAAAAGTATTCCTAGGGTAGGGAATTCTAGGATAAATAGCCGCTGGTGGTGGTTGTTGATAAACTTGATTAGCCATAGGTGGCTGAGTTCCTGGATAAGTATATCCCCAAGAAGCTCGATTATTGACAGGTTGCACCCGTAAGGGTTGGCCTGAACTAGATGAGGGGTTCACAACATTGGTATTGGTAGGAGGAATAACTACTGTAGGTTGTGCCACAGCTGAAACTTGTCATGAAATAGCAACAATTCCACTAACAGATGACGTAACTTGCACTAGGGTTTTCCCCTCGGTGTTAGAATTTCCTGACATTACTTTATTTGTGGATTGCCCCCCAACCATGACTGGTATGGAAGGCCTAGTAATGAAGCCAAGATGTGAAACTGTAGGATTGTCATTTTGGCCTGGATTAACTTGAAATGGAAATTATTCAATAGGAGCTAACACTTGAGCTAGTGAACGATATCCATCAGGCCATGGGTCTGATAAACAGGGTAAATGATTCAAAATAATTTCATGAGGAGACGTAGGTGGAGGAATGATTCATTTAACTCTCTCTGAAAAGTTACAAGCTCCATCGAGAGATGCATTAATTCTTCTATGTTATTATTCTCCTAAAGGATTATTCCCTAGTGAAGGTCTAATAATCGTGAATTAAGAAATATCTTGGCCCATAGAAGTCCTCCAAAAAGGATCATTCGGTCCATAATATGGTGGAATAGGACTATCGATACGACCTTCCAACGGTGAATGCATAGATCCATCAGCTGTAGGAAGCAGTTGAACCAAAGTATTTGTATAAATAGTGAAATATTCTCTAGTTTCACTAGCTAAGGTAGTTCCTATAGGAACATTAGCAGAAGATGGTTGTTCCATGTTTTCCCCTTCTTTTCCTTCCACGGTAGGAGGAGATTCAGGAGGTAAACCCTACAATCTATGAGAATGATGTCTCGTAAGTTTCTCAGCCATGGTGGTGGCTGAAGTTATCTAATATAGGTCAAAAAAGGAGAAAAGCACACAAACAAACCTACACAAAGCTAAAGGTCACAAGCAGACTTAAGTGATAGGACAAGTTCAGAATAGCAGGTCTCTCACCAGGATTGCCAAGTAGGTGCAACTTGTGATATACCTCAGGGGTATGTGCATAGTAATCTTGTCAAATATTGTTTTCACTGTTTTTCTCCACACAATATGGCCAAAGGGTTTTTCTCAGATGGATAGGGTATCCTAGTGGGGTCTCCCGATACACACAAGGTACGTGGGAGCACAAATCGATAGTAGTGTTGTCTAATTCACAACTGTTCACAAGGGGCCTTCCAATATACAATCGAGTACATGAAGTACCTTTCTATATACCTCAATGGTACGTGAAAGGATTTTCTATATATCGACAGTATGTGGAAGAACCGCGTGAGTCTTAGTTTGTAGTGCAGACAAATAATGATAGCTCCTACATTTTACAATGTCCGAACACGTCACTAGCCTATCACTCAAATTTGTATACAATTTTAGACCTAAAAATACCATTAATTTTATCTGGACAATTAGGTGAATGTTTGTGAGGTGTTGTCTCCAATAATGGAAATTAATCTAAATGTAAATGCACTTTGTTTTACTTTGATGAGAACTAACTAGGGTAAGGAAGAAATATATATATTTTTTCTTTCCAACAATATGCCAAAAGAAAGTTGTTTTTAACAATCAAAACAAGATCCAATAAAGAATGCAAAGAAATTCCTTTCAAACATAAAGCTCTTTCAGTCAAGCACCTTAAAGTCTCTGAAAATGCAAGAAAGAAAACTAATCCTCTAACGTGCATGCAAAACTAACTTTTGCTACAATGTCAAAAAGACCTATTCTTCTGAATTACACATACAAATAGAAATGAAAATTTTCGCAAGCATAAACAACAAGAAAATAATATGATTCTTTTTGTATTTTTCTAGAAAATATGACGCACACAAAGCGGTTTTTTTTAAAAGAAACTAATCTTATAGGAAGAGGCTATAGGCTTTATTTTCAAAAGAAAAATTTTCAGATACTTCACTAAAAAACCAAAATTGAACTATGTTTCCACTTTCGTTTATGACAATGAAGAAGATAAAAATTTTGGATCTGAGTTCAAACAGAGTATTAGACTCAGAAAAACTAGTAAACTCAGACAGCAAGAAAACAAGAAAAGCACACTAAAAATATTTAGAGAACAAGACAGTTTAAAAATTTGAACAGAAAATTTCTTAAACAGATAGTTTGAAGGCCTACCTCGATGCATTAAGGAGCAATGGACTAGGGCATCATAGGCTGAAATGATGCTCTTAGCCTTCTATACATAGGTGTCGTTGGTGCTCTGTCAGTTGAAGAAGAAGGTGTTATCGATGCTCTAAGCAAAGAGGAAAAAAGAGCCATGGGAGGGATCAACACTTCGTCAGCTAAAGATAAAGGCACCGCTCAAACAATATACTGAAAGACTAATTTTTTGCAGGAGAAACCAAAAAATACTAAGTTGAACTGAAAAGGGTAAAAACTACTCAGAAAAGAGGCAAAACTAAGAAATGTAAGATAGATGGCTTACCTTGTTAACTGAACGTACTAAAAGGAGAGAGAATAACCTTCATAGATGGACTGTTTACCGAAGTTTGTAAATCTGACCAGATTTGCACCAGATCTGACTGGATCTTCCCCAAATCTGACCAGATTAAGCATTCCCTAGTATGGTCATCAATTTTGTTATAAAAAATTATCAATCATTGCAGACACTACTTGTTCCTTTACAATGTAAATCATGAATACAGAACAAAAAGACATAGCAACATATCCTTCCCTTAAATAATCAAATTAAATAACATGAAATACAATATACCTCAACCTTGGATGTCTTGTCTTTTCCCCAAAAGTCCCTTCAATGATTCAGTACTTGCAAGACAGATCAAAATACAAGCAAACAAGATGAGAGCATCATGATATATTGATTATTCATATCAGTGATCAAGGAATCTAATAATATCTGATTAAAATCAATACATCAAATATAGGAAAGGGGAATGTCTTTGTATGATTTATGGAAGAGAAAGAAGTACAACCAAAAATCCTTGATGTCAATGGCTTTAATCTCAACAAGAAGTTTTACAATCCTATACAGCTATGAAGACCTCTCCAACTATAAGCTAACTCTAACTTGCCTCTAATTCAAACTTCAAACTAATAGCATAAGGGTGCTTTTTCTTGCCTCCTTCACTCTCATCATGAAGGCTTCATTTATAGGCCTAGAAATCAAGAGATGACTTGGAAAATGGATAAGATATGATCCCAACAGGTGAGGGAGGTGAATACCACCTCTCCCAGGCATTTAGGAACTAACTCCATGGAGGCTTCTACTTGGAAGCTTCCATAAACTTCTTTTTTCTTATTTTTTGACCATCGGTGCTCCTAGCATAAATGAAAAAGGCATCAACCTAGGTTTTTTGTTGAAGAAAGAGGGAGATGAGGCATATGGGTTCACTATAATAGGTGTCTTTGACGTTCTATGTAAAAAGCATGAAGGCACCATCCCTTCTAGGTATGAGAAAAATATGACCAAGGTGACTCAAGCCAGGATTTCAGGAAGGTTGAACGGCAATGTGAAATTCTCATGAAGGTTGATAATCAATGTGAGATCTCTAGGTACAACATAGCCTAGCCTAGTTATCCTATGCTAACCTACCCTAGTCTAACGTAGACTACGCTACTCTATTCTATCATAGCTTAGCCTAACCTTCTCTAACCTAGAATATCCTATCCTACTCTATGTTATCCTAACCAAATCTACCTTAGCCTAGACCTAGCCTATCCTACCCTACCCTACCCTAATCTAACCTAAACTACCCTATCCTACTATATCATATCCTACTCTGTCCTATATTAACCTACTCTAGCTTAGCGTAACCTACTCTACTCTAGCCTATCGTACTCTAGCCTAACCTAATGTAGCCTATCCTAGCTTGTCCTAGCCTAATTTAGCATAGCCTACTTTAGCAAACTGTAGTCTACCCTAACCTAGCCGACTCTATCTTAGCCTATTCTACTCTAACCTATCCTATCCCGCCCTACCGTACTTTAAATTTCCATACTCTACCCTATCCTATCCTAGCATACTCTAGCTTCATGTAGCCTATCCTATCCCACTCTACATAGCCTATCCTAGTCCATCATATCCTAGGATAACCTGGCCTACTCTAGCCTAGCCTAGTTTATCCTATCCTATCCTTTTCTACTCTAGCATAACTTACTGTAGCCTAGCTTAACCTACTCTATCCTATCCTAGGAAACTATAGACTAGGCTACTCTAGACTAACCTACTCTAGACTACCTTACTCTACCCTAACCTACTTTAGCCTAGCTTACCCTTCCCTACTTTAGCATGGATTACTCTATCCTAACCTACTCTAGACTACTCTAGCCTGGCCTCACATTTCCTTGCCTAATATAACTTAGCCTAACCAACTATAGCATAGACTATCCTATCGCACTCTATATCCCTTATCCTACTCAATCCTATCCTAGCCTAACCTAGCCTACTATAGCCTAGCGTAGTGTATCCTATCCTACCATATCATACTATATCCTACCTTACTTTATCCTAGGTTACCCTATTCTAGCCTAGACTAGGAAACTCTAGAATACGATACTCTAGCCTAGACTACTCTACACTAGTGTACTCTACACTACCCTACTCTAGCCTACCATACTCTAGCCTATCCTAGCCTAAACAACTCTATCTTATTCTTACATATTCTATCCTATCTTAACCTACTCTATCCTAGCATAGCCTATTCTAACCTATCCTACCCTATCCTACTATATCCTTTCCTATTGTAGCCTAGCTTAACCTACTCTAGCATATCCTAACCTAATCTAGACTAGCCTACTCTATCCTAGCATACTATACTCTATCCTACTCTATCCTACACAACTCTAGGCTAGGCTAGGCTAGCCTACTCTACCCTATCATACTCTATCCTATCCTATCCTATCCTACTCTAGCCCAGCCTACTCTATCCTAGCCTACTCTAGACTAACCTACCCTACTCTAGGGTATTCTAGCATACCCTACTCTATCCTAGCCGAGGATACCCTACTCTATCCTTTCCTAATCTATCTTATCCTTCTATATTCCTTATCCTACTAAATCCAATCCTAGCCTAACCTATCCTACTCTATCCTATCCTAGTCTATCCTATCCTACCATATCATACTCTATCCTACCTTACTCTATCCTAGGTTACCCTATTCTAGCCTAGACTAGAAAACTCTAGAATAGGATACTCTAGCTTAGCCTACTCTACACTAGCATACTTTAAACTAGCCTACTCTAGCCTAGCTTAGCCTAACCAACTCTAGCATAGTCTGACCTAGCCTTTTCTATCTTCGCCTGACATATTCTATCCTATCCTATCCTATTATAGCCTATCCTAGCCTACTCTAATCTATCCTACCCTATACTACTCTATACTTTCCTATTATAGCCTCACTTAACCTACTCTAGACTATCCTAACCTAATCTAGACTAGCCTACTCTAGCCTATCCTACTCTACTCTATCCTACTCTATCCTACCCAACTCTAGGCTACACTAGGCTAGCCTACTCTACCCTATCATACTCTAACCTATTGTAGCCTAAACTAACCTACCCTACTCTAGCGTATTCTAGCATACCCTTCTCTATCCTAGCCTAGTATACCCTACTCTATCCTTTCCTAATCTATCTTATCCTTCTGTATTCCTTATCCTACTCAATCCTATCCTAGCCTAACCTACCCTACTTTAGGGTATTCTAGCATACCCTACTCTATCCTGGCCTAGGATACCCTACTCTATCCTTTCCTAATCTATCTTATCCTTCTATATTCCTAGCCTACTCTATCCTACTCTAGCCTAGCCTACTCTATCCTATCATATCCTATCCTACTCTATCCTAGCCTACTCTAGACTAACCTATCCTACTCTAGGGTTTTCTAGCATACCCTACTCTATCCTAGCCTAGGATACCCTACTTTATCCTTTCATAATCTATCTTATCCTTCTATATCCTACTCTAACCAAGACTAGCCTATCCTATCCTACTCTAGCCTAGTGTTTCCTAACATACCCTACTCTATTCTAGCATATCTTATCCTATGCTTATCTAGCCTAGCCTAACCTATATTACTCTATCTTATACTAGCCTACTCTAGCCAAGCGTATCCTACTCTACCTTAGCCTAGTTCAATGTAACCTACCCTATCCTATCCTATCCTAATCTATCGTGCCTGAATATACACTAGCCTATCCTAACCTACTCTACTCTACCCTACCCTACTCTAGCATAGCCTACTCTAACCTATCCTAGCATATCCTACTCTATCCTAGCCTAGCCTACTCTAGCTTAGCCTAGTCGACTCTAGACTAACCTAGCCTATGAGACCCTACTATATCCTAACTTACTCTAGCTTTCTCTTGCCTAGCCTATTCTAACCTAGGATACCCTAGCCTACTCTATCCTAGGTTATCGTAGCCTAGCTTAACCTACTCTAGCCTAGCCTAGCCTAACCAACTCTAGACTACTTTGGCCTACCCTACTCTAACCTAGAACAGCCTAGCCTACTTTATCCTATAATACTCTAGCCGAACCTAAACTAGCCTACTCTAGCTTAGCCTAGCCTATTATAGCCTAGACTAGCATATTCTAGCCTAGCCTAGTCTAACCTAGCCTACCATATCCTACTTTATCCTAGCTTACTCTATGCTCACTTAACCTATTCTATCCTAACCTAACATAATCTAGACTAGCCTACTGTAGCCGATCCTACTCTAGAATACTCTAAGCTATCCTAGTTTAGCCTACTCTAGCTAGACCTACTTTAGCATACTCTACCCTAGCCTAGCACACTCTAGCTTAGCTTGGCCTACTCCACTCTAGCTCGGGATAGCCTAGCCTAGCCTACTATATCCTATTCTACTCTAGCCTAACCTACTCTACTATAGCCTAGGTTAGCCTACTCTATCCTATCCTACTCTGGCCTACTCTATCCTAGCCTACTCTTTCCTAACCTGTCCCACTATATCCTAGCCAAGTCTAGTTTACTCTATCCTAGCGTATCCTCTCCTACTCAAGCCTATCCTATCGTAATCTAGCCTAGTCTATCCTAGACTATTCTAACCTATCATACCCTACCCTACTCTATCATAGCTTAGTCTAGTCTAGCTTAACCTACTCTAGCATATCCTAAACTACTTAAGACTAGCCTACTCTAGCTTATCCTACTCTAGTATATCGTACTCTACTCTACTCTACTCTACTCTAGCTTATTCTAGGCTAACCTAGGCTAATCTAGCCTAACGTAACCTAGCCTAGCCTAATCTTGCCATACTCTAGCCTAGTCTAACCTAGCCTAATTTAACCTAACCTTTAGGATATTAGCTTACCATAGCTTTCCTTAAGCAAAACTACCACCTTTTCCTACTCTAACCTAGCTTATTCATATCTTATCTTATTGTATCCTAGCTTACCCTAAGCAAGGATCCTAACCATAATCCCAACTTTGAACACATCAATTATAATGTAACGATACAATGTCTAACTTAATAAAAATCCTTTTTTTAATGTCAAATACATAATCACATATCCATTATGCCATTTGAAATAAAAAATTTATAATTCTAGTAAAACATACAAAATATTACAATTAAATACAACAACCACATAATAAAGAAATTTGCTAAATGTACGGTTGCACTCTAAAAATTAGAAAAGCCCACATAGAAAATAACTAACATAAATTGTAAATTTTTTTTAAAAATAGAAAATAAATTTTATACACATTAAAATAGTTTTTATATAAAAATATTCAATTTAGAATACAATACATATCTTACAATTATTTTTTATTTATACATAGGTATTATATAATAAATATTATTTTTTAATTTACATAAAATAGTGATATACAAATTTTCTATTTATTTAATTAATTAATAAAAAGAAAACTACACAAATAAAATAAAAGTAATAAATCTTCAAATCTAATAAAATAAAACCAATAAATATTTGATTAAAGTATAACTAAATTCTATATATAAATAAATTTTCTATTTATTTAATTAATTAATAAAAAAACTACACAAATAAATTAAAAATAATAAATCTTCAAACCTAATAAAATAAAATCAATAAATATTTGATTAAAGTATAACTAAATTCTATATAAAAATAACTTAAATAGAAACTAAATTGCTTGTCACTAGATTTTAACATATAGATTTTTATTGACTAGTTTTGTATAATAAATCTTTTATTCTAAAATAGAACTAATACATTTTTTATTAGTTGAAAAAATAATCATAGCTAAATTTTATATAAAAATGAGTTTAAAAGAAACTAAATTCCTTGCCCCTATTAACATACAGAATTTTACTGAGCAATTTATTATTATGGGATTTAAATTTGTTAAAGCATTAATCTATTATTATGGGATTTAAATTTGTTAAAGCATTAAAAATAAATATTATGCCAAATGAATAAAAATCACCAACTGTTTGTTTAAAAAAATAAATATTATGCCAAAGGATAACTAAACAAATGAGTCTGATAACACAATTATGTAACTACTAACATATAGATTTTTATTGAGCAATTTATTATGGGATTTAAATTTGTTAAAACATTAATCTATTATTATAAGATTTAAGTTTGTTAAAGCATTAAAAATAAATATTATGCCAAAAGAATAAAAATCACCAACTGTTTGTTTAAAAAAATAAATATTATGCCAAAGGATAACTAAACAAATTAGTCTTATAACACAATTGTGTAAGAAAAGGTAAACTGTTAAGTTTTTCTTCAAAATCTAAAAAAAAATGGCCAAACCAAAAAAATAAACTATTCATAATATCTATGAAAAAAATTCCTTAAAATTAAAAAATAAAAAAACACCTGGAATGGAGAAATGTATTAGCCCGACTTGGGCACTTGGCGCGTAGCTCGACCAACCCTTTACTGTTTGGGCTTTCCACGTTAGCTCTTAAGATAGGGGCACAGTTAAAAACTGGCTTATAAAAAAAACCCAAAAGTCGAGGTCATTTATGCGGAGAGGAAATTGAGGACCAAAATCCCAACTGTTTGTTTAAAATATTAGCAAACGATGACTAAACAAATGAGTCTATAACTTTCAAATTACTGAGAATAATAAAAAAAAATGCTAAATTCTGTAAAAAAAAAATGAACTGTAAAATATTTATAAAATCTAAAAAAATAGCTAAACCACAACAAAATCTAAAAGAAAATAGCTAAACCAAAAAGATTGGTACAAAATCTGCCAAAAATACCTATTTAAAATATTAAAATCTACGAAAAAAAATGGTATCGATATGTTAACTATTAAATATATAGATTCAACAAAGCTGCCTGGTTAAATTAATGAGAATTATGGGTTAAGCTAATGTTAATTAAAATTTAAATGTAATCAAAAGGGCAGATACGAGGAATCATTTCGGTGGGATCACAACTGGAGCTCAAATTCTTTCGAGGAGGGTTACTAAGGGCTTGAATCTTTACCGGGAACCTCAAATTCTATGTATGGCTGGATCTCAAATTCGTTAGAGGAGGGTTATGAAGGGCTTGAATCATTATGACATCTCAATTATAACATCCGGAGGGAAGGTAGGAGAACCCACAGCCATAAAATAGATTTAGCCAGGGCATCACAGTTAAAATTTTGAGATCCTAGAGCCATACATACATACCTGTATCAGAGGGTTTTAAAGGGAAAGAAGAAGGTATCACAGCTCTTCTTATTCTTACCAATGGAAATTTATCAAAACATAACAAACTAAAAAAAAGGAAAAATACCCAAAAATCCAAACAGAACAGAGCAGAGTGAATAACAAATATTTGCATCCGAACAGAACACAGCCCACAACAAATATTTGCAATCCGAACATATCAACAGAGCTAAACATAAAATACTTGCAGTTAAATTGATAGGATACGCCTGAGATTTTATATAACAAGAGATTAAGATTGTTGAATACACTAAGGATCAAAACTAGGGTTTCCCAGAAGTGTAGAGAAAATAACAATAACATGTACCTTTGAGTTCTTCAACCAACCTTCTCTAGAAGTTGTTTGCTACAGGAGACGATCCAATCCAAACCAGGATTTTCCATGAGATAAGACCTGGGTCCTTTTCCATAGCCATGGAATCATGGTTAAAATATTGAGAAAGAAGGTATCATAACCCAGAGCCATACATACCTCTAACTCAAGCTCCTTCTTCGATTCTAAAATTCACTGAATTGTCGACTCTCTCGTTCAAGATTGACCGGATCTCCGCAAGAATCAGTTCCTCGACGGACCTCGCCATGAAGGCCTTGAAGTCCGAAGAATTGAACTGCATATTTTCTGTCTAGTGCTGCTGCCTCCACGTCTCCGCGTCCGCATTGAAGATCCAGTCGCCGAGGAAGTTGTGGGAAAGAAGAACAGGAAAACACAGGAGTCGCATCACACAGACCATCGTCGTTGGATAAAAGAGGAAAATGTTGAATAAATAAATAAACATATATCCACCTCTGAACCTCGCTTCAACAGATAGTTTCCATCATTTTCCTGTCTTTCGAACCATCCATCGATTACATATAACACAGTGGAACGGATTACTTTATTCAAACGTATCATACTTTCGAAGATTTTGTGCTTTTTCGCTTTACTTCATTTGAGATTTGGGAGAGATCATTTTTTGAAAATTTTGTGTTTTTTCTGTTTACTTTATTCAAGATTTGGAAATTGGAAATATCATTTTGACATGCTTTTCTGCTTTTTCTTGGTTTTGATTTCTTATTATATATTTTATTTCATATAGTTTTTTATTTCTTATTTTATAGGATTAAATATTCCACATTCTTTCTTGGTTTTGATTTGGTGTTTGATATAGGTTTTGATTTTTTATTTTATAGGATTAAATATCAATAAGATTAAATGTAGTATTAGATCATTTTTAAAACCACATTTTTTTAATTTTTAGATAGAGTTTTTTTTTAATATAGTTTAATTTATAATATTAGATAATTTTGTTTTAGATTTTTTTAATTTGTATATAGAGTTATGTTTTTAATATAGTTTAATTTATAATTTAATAAAGAAATGGTTTAATTCATAAAAGATGGAGATAAAAATATTTCAAGTAATTTTGAATAATTTTTTTATAGTTTGTTTGACATTTTCTGTATAGGTAAAAGTGAAGATACAAATATTTCGCTTTATTCAAGTATCTTTGAAATTTTTTGTATAGTTTGTTTTTGTTTATTTGACTTTTTGTTTGCTTGACATTTTGCTTTTTTTGAAAAATTCTTTATCCTTTGTTTGACATTTTGTTCTACTTTAATTTATAATGTGATAAATAAATGGTTTAATTCATGAAAGTGAGGATACAAATATTTCACTTTATTCTCGTATCTTCAAAAACAATTTAGCCTCTTAGACAAAATTTCACAATATCTTAATAGCATCAAATTATGTATTATTAAGTGCATTAAAGATATTTAATTCTATAAGTCATATTAGATAATAAAAAATTCATTAATTTAAAATAAAAGAAAAACTTAAAACCTTTACTTTAATATAAGAGATTTACCCTCCTCTCAATATATATGTTTTATCTTTATATACTATCTATCCGTACAAAAATTGTACCCCTCTCTTAATACATAAATCTTACAAACTTAATAACATTTAATTATATTTTGAATAAAGATAGGCATGCTTCATACTATTCAATAAATATACTCATGCAAGAGCATTACATGAAAATGGAAAAACAATATTTCTTTTACACTATTGGAATTAGCATTGTTCTTTAAAGTAAAATTAAGTAACCTCTTAATTTTATGAATTTTTAAATGTTTATGTGGTTTATGTTGTTTTTACAATACTCACTTATGTTTTGGTTTGGTTTTTGCTTTTATGTATACTCTAAATTATTTTTTTTAAAGCTTAATTGAACACACTAGTATTAATAATATCCATAAAAAAAATATTTAATTTGTTTTTATACAATTCTTACATATTAGAATAACTCCAAAGAGCATCATACATTTCATAATAGTCATGCCTATATCTATTTTGAATTTTATTTGGTTTTGTATTACATGAAATTCTTATCTATTCGATTGATTTATATTTGTATGGAATTATATTATAATATTTAATATTTAATATTTAATTATTCGATCACCTTGTAAAATAATGAAATGAAAAATGGTTTTGAGTTTCCTTTTTCATGCATAGAGAAGAGTAGAGAAATACCTTCTTACTTGTTGATGATTTTGTTAACTCTATTATATTTGACACTTTGTTATTTGATGGAGGATTTGTAAATTATTATTTGTAAATAGTATTTGCATTATATAACACATCATTTGCATGATCCATTTTGGTTTCTCGTGTTAAGAAATTATTGGGTTTGTNATCAATCAATTACATATAACGCATTACTTTCCACTCTCTCTTTCTGGAACGGTTATTCAAACGTATCATACTTTCGAATATTTTGTGCTTTTTCGCTTTACTTTGTATAGATTTGGGAGTTATCATTTTTTGAAATTTTTGTGTTTTTTCTGGTTACTTTATTCAAGATTTGGAAATTGGAAATATCATTTTGAGATGCTTTTGTGCTTTTTCTCGGTTTTGATTTCTTATTTTATAGGTTTTGATTTCTTATTTTATAGGATTAAATATTCCATATTTTTTCTTGGTTTTCATTTCCGTGACTTTTTATTTTATAGGATTAAATATCAATAAGATTAAATGTACATTTTGTCTATTAGATAATTTTGTGTGAGATTTCTTTAATTTGTATATAGAGTAATGTTTTTAATATAGTTTAATTTATAATTTAATAAAGAAATAGTTTAATTCAGGAGATAAAAATATTTCAAGTATTTATGAATATTTTTTTATAGTTTGTTTGACATTTTGTGTATAGTTTAATTCATGGTTTAATAAAAAATTGGTTTAATTCATAAAAGTGGAGATACAAATATTTCACTTTATTCAAGTATCTTTGAAATTTTTTGTATAGTTTGTGAAATTTTGTTTATTTGGCTTTTTATTTGGTTGACATTTTGTTTTGTTTGAAAAATTGTTTATACTTTGTTCGACATTTTGTTCTACTTTAATTTATAATGTGATAAAGAAATGGTTTAATTCATGAAAGTGGGGATACAAATATTTCACTTTAATCTCATATCCCCAAAAACAATTTAGCCTCTTAGAGAAAATTTCACAATATCTCAATAGCATCAAATTATCTATTATTCACTCCATTAAATATATTTAATTCTATAAGTCATATTAGATAAAAAAAATTCATTAATTTAAAATAAAAGAAAATATTAAAACCTTTACTTTAATATAACAGATTTACCCTCCTCTCAATATATATGTTTTATCTTTATATACTATCTATATATATAAAAAATTTACCCTTCTCTTAATACATAAATATTACAAACATAATAACATTTAATTATATTTGGAATAAAGATAGGCATGTTCAATATTATTCAATAAATATGCTCATGCAAGAGCATTAGATGAAAATGGAAAAACAATATTTCTTTTACACTATTGGAATTAGCATTGTTCTTTAAAGTAAAATTAAGTAACCTCTTAATTTTATATGACTTTTTAAATGTTTATGTGGTTTTTTTGTCTTTACAATAGTCACTTATGTTTTGGTTTGGTTTTTTCTTTTATGTATACTCTAAATTATTTAATTTTGAAAGCNCAACTTAATCGAATATTCTTATCTTTGATAGGAAATTATTATAAAATTGTCAACATTCTTTCTATAAATATCACTAATGCGTGTAGTTGTAATAATATCCATAAACNGAACACACGCATTTTATTTTCCAACTTAATCGAATATTCTTATCTTTGATAGGAAATTATTATAAAATTGTCAACATTCTTTCTATAAATATCACTAATGCATGTAGTTGTA
>LPNX010249392.1:131125-197034 GCA_001517045.1 Pseudotsuga menziesii | reverse complement strand
ATATATATGTATATACATATATATATGTATATACATATATATATATATATATATGAAATTATAACTTGGCCAAAATTTTAGTTAATATTTTTCAATTAAAATAGACTCTTAAGATTACTTTTAATATTTACCTAATATCATGTATTATGAATGTTTATGTTACAATTAATAAATGAACTTTTACTTTAAAAGTAAATATTTATTACTATTATGGTGGTGATCATTTAAAAATTTGTAATCGAGTTTTGCATAGGAAGATGGTTCCATGTTTTAGTGCCACTCTAAAAATCCAAAATGCAAGACCAAGAAGGAAATATATAGCACATATGCATTATCTTGGTTTGGTTCAGAAAATGTGAGCCTAAAACCGAAGTTAAGGCTAGTTAGACTATATCGAAAGTGTGATATATCGCACTTGTGTTTTGCGTCTTGTAAGAGTTACAAATCGCAAGTGCAATTCTGAAAACTAAAACATAAAAAATAAAATAGATGCCCATGACCTTTATTTTTTATTTTACTTTTCAAGACGCAAAGAATGGAGGTGCGATAAAACATGAAGGCGTTTTGGCTTGGAGGCAATTTAGAGGGCGAATTTTGAAGGTGGAGATTGACAAGGTGGATTGCAATGGAAGGTAAGTCACTGTATTGTTTTAAATTTCTATGATTTTTTGTTTTTGTTTGCTAATTTAATAAATTTTTAATTAAAACAAAAAATCAAATATTAATTCATTTTGGAATGTGTTGTTGTTATATCAACAGATATCACTAATCATGAATCAAATGTCCATAGTAAAACCACCAATAAACCAAACCCAAACCCAAGCCGAAATCCAAACACCAAACACATGGAGGAGGAACATGGTAGGAATTCAGAAATTCTTGCTCGTTTGGGGGTATTTAGATGCCTTAGTTCAATTTTTAGAGGGTGAGGGGGGCACATAAGTCGGTCATTAGGTGAGGCACTAGATAACATAATGAATACAATTTCAAATTCCTAGGGACCTCTGTACAACATTATCTCCTACAGGGATTCCCAAAGGCAATAGTATTCCACTCGGTTGAGCTACAAAGATGTAAAGAAATTAAAGATAACAAAGACCAATTTTTTTCACTATTTCAGGACCATTGCACCCAATTGGTTTCTCCCACCAGTCAACCTCACATTTCTATATATTGGTGCATAGAACCAAATATTAAATCCAACTTGATGGATCAATGGTACATCGTATTTGAAGAAGACCCTCATGGGAATAAAGACATCTCATTTGATTTCCTAAGGAAATTGTATGTCGAGTTTATCTTGGGTAAACATGTAAATTACTTTGATATTTTAGAGTTTTAGGGGTTAGAACATGGGATGCACCAAGATAGGAAATGGGCAAGGACTGATACAAACTGTGTCCAACTTCCTCCATGCACACCAAACACCTCTCGGTTATATCTTCCTACAGGTCCCATGACTGGTGACGCACATGAGGCATTTTTCCATTTGGAAGATACATTGCTTCGACATGTGATTATTGTCGAGGGAAATGTAGGCCAAGAGGTTGGCACATCTGAGGCTAGCCCATCTAGGGTTGTCCCATATCACATTGGATCATCACACACAGAGGATCCACTTAGGTTTCCACACCCTACAATATCTAGAGATCACACTAAATATGGAGAGGGTTCAGAGCATCGTGCCATGCCACATTCTTTCATAGCTTGTGGAAACATATTCTATGGGACTTCTTCAGAGTTTCAAGATGATGGGTTATACCAATATCTAATTCAAACTCATTCTTCACATAGTATATTATTTTTTATATCACAGTTTTAAATTGTTTCATAAATTATTTCTATTTTAATTATCTCACAATTTACGTGAACACATTTATAGCTGGTATCCAATGACACCTGAGATTCCCATATTCTGGACATTGATTCTAATGATCTTGATGCAGTAGTCAATGTTGCAGATGATTTTGGTGCTTAACCATTACTTGCAAGAATATTAATTTTTAATTTATCATTATGATTTACATATTCATAGTAGATATTGACACTTTTAATATATCTTAATATTGATACAATATATTTTATGCAGGGTGGGAACGATGATTTTGTTGCATCTGAGACAGGTACGTCACAGGTAGAGGAATATTCACAAGCACATGTATTATTTTAATTATGATTTTAATGGTTCAACATGTATGATTTTAATTATTTGAGTTTGTATAATTGTATATTTATGGTTTTTAACGTAGAAACACATGTCTGATAGACATGCCACCCGAGCGACCATTCTCTTTGATGCATATTCCCATTCTTTTAGTTCGGTTTCAATTATTTCACAATATGGTGACCCAACTCTTCATGTTCCCCAGGTATATGTATATATCACTTATTTTGTTGGAACCCTATTACAAAATTTCTTTTATCTCTGTGTCCCTAATTTCCCCCCATTTAGTATAGTTTTTTTTGTATATGCAAAAATATTTTTGGTTCGCCCATTGATTTGATGACATTGACATATATTATTTTATGCATATTTATAGTGAGAAATTTGTTTTTGAAGAGAACCCAATCAGGTCCTCTAGTGACCCGCCTCTCCCCCTCAGGTACGTGTATGTCTCACTTTCTTTGAAAAATTCATTGTCCCTCCATGTAGTATAGTTTTCTTTGTACATGCAAGTATCTTTTTGGTGCACCCATTGATTTAGTAACATTGACAAATATTATTTTATTCATCCTTTTAGTGAGAAATTGGTTCTTGAAGAGCACCCAATCGGGGCCGCTAGTGACCCACCTCTCCCCCCAGGTACATATATGTCTCGCTTTCTTTGAAAATGTCATTGTCCCTCCATGTAGTATAGTTTTCTTTTGGTGCACCCATTGATTTTCTAACATTGGCATATATTATTTTATGCGTACTTATAGTGAGTGAGTCATGCTTGGAGAGAACCTAATCAGGGCTACTGGTGAGCCACCTCCCCCCCCCACACCCTCCCTATGTACATGTATGTCTCACTTTCATTAAAAAAATCAATGTACGATGTAGATAAATTTCCAAATATTTATATAATTGATTGTCTTATACAATGTTGTACATGTATCTAATTGTTGGTAACACTTATTTTTTGCAAGATGTTAGTGAGGCATCGACGGTACGTGTAGTTACACCATGGACTACCATCACTTACACACTGGCAGTAAGTAAAAATGTTATATTGGCTTGGAATTTGAACAAATGTACATAGAACTTTGAATTTATTTTTATAGCTTGGAAACCTAACTTACAAATTTTTGTTTGTGTGCACTCTCCATAAATGAGATTCAATCCTACTGTTCAGTGCTAGGGAACACCATCGTGTAGCCAAAAAAGAAAGATAGACTTCTCAAAATCCACTGGAATTGGAAGTGAAAGGGGGGATAAATAGAATTCATGTATAGGGCAGATACACCCATTTACTGTTTTGTTTGCATACACATAGATGTACATTACAATCCACTATTTTTTATTATGGCCCTGGCATGCTATTTTTGAAAACATTATATGTACATATAGTATAAAGAAAGGTTTAGATTTATATATATGGTTGACTTGATATGGGAACATTATCTTAATTATATGCCTTTCAAATATGCTTAACTATGTCTTTAATTAAAATTATACTTAATGTGTGGTTCACCATCAGAGCTTTCATCTCATTTCTCATAGCCTCAATCCAATTTTTTTGTCTATAACCACTATGCTTCTTCAAATGTAGTAGGTTCAACTTCAATTTGAAAGTAATAAGTATTGTATAAGTATTGAAGAAAACATTTATACCTTCTTTAAGGCCGATGTTCTCTTCTATATCTTCTAACATGAGATATTCTACTATTGTGATTCAATAATTGAGATTACAAGTCACTACAAATCAAGGTTTATTTTAGACCCTTTGTGTTGTCATTGCACTTCACTTCCACTTGAGTCTTCCATGAACTGAACTCCATTCCCACTACATGGTTGACTTTTTATGGTGTGGACTGATTATTTAGCATTTAATTTAATCAAAATATAGGGATCCTAATTCTCTTGATCATGATGAAACAAGAATATTAAAGGCACTTGACCACTTAAACAAAAAAATCTCTTGCACTTTCTCCCACCATCTATTTGACCCTGTCTTTTCTATAATGGAATTAAACACAACAAAAAAATGAAATTATGTTTTCATTTTTATTATATTGATGATCTGCATGAGCCCCTGAACTTGTGAAACAATGTGAAGGAGGTTTGAACTAACACTGCAAAATAACCACATAAAAAACAAATGAATATCCCTTTATGATATTATAGACATAGTCAGGACATATCCTTATGTGTTTTTTATGTTGAATATATTCTTTCTGTATGATTTTTTTCTTTATAAATTCCATTTATCTTATAAATAGTGTGGTTAGGTGATGGGTGAGAAATAAGTTACCTATTAGTCATGATATTTGGTTCGAGGAATCCATTTGTGCATCATTCATATTAAAAAAGATAAATATAAATATAATCTCTCATATTGGTATTAGTGGACCAAGGGCTAGCCATATCCACTACCATTCATTTGTTCACCCAACAAGGATGGGGTAATATGAAGCTTTCCACATTGAAAAGGGAGGATCATGCAAACATTAAGTTGGTAAATAATTTGAAATAATTTTATAAAGGTATGTTACCTCCTTAGCATCCTTCATGCTAAACCTATTCAACATATTTTCAGTATATGTTTCATGTGATAGTTTTAATTCTCTTTTCTTCCTGTTTTTTATCATTTTCATTCCAAGGATTTGCTTTGCAACACTCAAATCCTTCATTGAAAAGATCATAGCCAATTGTTGTTTTAGCTTGTTAATTTAAACTATGATAGATCCTACAAATATCATATCATCAACATATAATAACAACAATACATGTTCACCATTATTGAAAGACAAGTGTAATAGACACAATGTGACTTTTGGTCCGGGAGAGAAAAACCAAATGGAGCATCATAATTGCATGGGAACAGACGATATGGGAAAACTACCAATAGTTGCATGGTAAAGGTTTTTGCAGAGTTGATCCACCAATATAATAGTTTCATTCAAGGAAACTGAGAAAAAACCTAGTTTATGGAATCAATACACAATGTAGTCAACAGTCCATGCAAACACGGTGGAGAGCCCCCCCTAGATGTAATCACATGCCAGGAATCCAACAAATTCAATTGTTCATCGATTTGATCTTTGGTTACCAATTTATTTCGAGTTGAAAGTCACCTCAAAATGCGGTTCAAGGACACTTCATTACTTTTGGTTCGAGAGCGAAAAACCAAACAGAGCAGCATAATTGCATGTATTTGGCTCTTGCAAGTGTGTATCTACAAGGGAGATATGGGAACACTACTAATAGTCACATGATTGAGACTTTTGCATATTTGACCAACCAATGCAAGAGTTTCATTCAAGGAAACTGAACAAAACCCTAGTTTATAAAATCAATGCACAATGTAGTCACTGGGCCATGTAGACATGGAGGAGAGGTCCCCCTAGATGTAATCATATTACAGGAGACCAAAAGAGTCGACAGTTTGTTGATACAACCTCTGTTTTCCAATTTATGTCAAGTTGAAAGTCGCCTTAAAATGCGGTTTAGGGACACTTGGTCACTTTCGGTCCGAGAGTGAAAACCAAATGCAGTAGCATAATTGCATGTTGTTGGCTCCTACAAGTGTGTTTGGGCAAGGCCGAAATAGGAACACTACTAATAGTCATGCGGTCAAGGTTTTTGTAGAGTTGACCCACCAACGTAAGAGTTGCATTCAAGGAAACTGAGCAATTTTATGGAAAGGAAAAGGCATAAGGAAGTTAGCGGAAGGAATCTTGTAGAAGCGATATTCTGGAAAGGATATTGTGGAATGATGGTGACCAACATATATAATAGAGGGCATATATTTGATTCAAAATAGATCTATGACTGATATCTATTTTGCAGGTAGGGCATGCATGCTACAAATATGAGAGGATAATTAGCGAACAGTGAAAGAGGCTACAAAGCAGGTAGTGTTGGTCCAACCAGACGCTACACAGTCAAAGAAGAAAGGGGGTTGAGGAGACTCTACTCAAATATCGTAATCACTCCTTCACCTCTACAACATAAATTCATCTAAAGATTCTCTAAGTAGTCATTTTCATCAAGCGATCCTAAGGCCCCAGATGTCATGGGTTTTTGTTTTGGTCAGTCTTGCACAACACAATGTTCTTTTTCGATTTGTTTTGTGATCATAGAGAATTTTCCACCTCAAAATTTGTTAGGATTTATGTATGTTGAGGTTTGATTGCCAGGATGAAATTGATTTTTGCGCTCTGTTTCGAGATTTGTCTCAGGATAAAATTGAACTATAAATATAACCTCAATATAGGAGAAAACAAGGGGGGGGGGTTCGAAATTCATTTTGGAAACCTATGTGCTTTGTTTTGTAGCTCTAATACTTTCTTAGAAGTATTTAATGTAGAATTATGTTCTGAGTGTCATAGATTCATCACATTATTCAATGTTCAATCTATTTTTCCTATATGTTCCATTTCCATTTACGTGTGAAGTTTCGCTAATATGTTTCTAGTTGTATGCAAGGAATTCATTCTCTATTAAGAAATCCTTTCATCAAAAATCATATTTGTTATGTGTTTATGATAAATTTCATGGAATTGATCCTCTATTAGGTTCTCCATTTCAATTATTATCCTTTATTATTTATTTTGCTAAAGGTGTTTCAAGATATTCATCCACATATAGGTGCCTCTTGTTTCACTGGGATTCTTCTTGTTTCCTCTTGTCATATATTAAAGTTATTTGACTAAATGTTACTACTCACATTGCCTCATATTGTGAAGGATAATCACATATCATTATTGTTGTAAGACCTTGAATTTTTCAGGATTTGACTCCATTTCCCAATGGTGTTTTTTTGTCTTTCTTACACTCTTCAAAATACAAACAACCTATTCCCATCAGAAATATAGCCTTCTGAATGCTTGCTGTGAGACATAGGTGTATGTGAATGGTATTGTGACACTGAGAGAGCTCTCTCTAGATGTATAGTCTGAATACAACCTAAACGTTGTTTCGAAATTTTTACCCCAATGGTTTCCTACCACAACAATAGGAAAATTACCGGGTGATAACATAGTTTATCATAGGTAAAGTGAAGTCATGTGAGTTTCTTCTATCACCCACATTCATTAAGGCCAAACAATCCATAACACTTTCCATATATAAATTCAAGATATGAATCCATAATCAACTCATGACCATGGAATGTAATTGATTTTATTGATGGTGGCCTTCTTCTTACTTGCATCCTATATATATGGTAATTGTATTGTTCTACACTTTTGGTAGTTGCATGATCTGCACTTTTATTAGTTGCATATATCCATGTTTTGATGCCATTTCCAAAGAAAACAAATGTTTATGCAAGATCTCTTCTGAATGTATTTTCTCTTGAGTTCTGATAGTTCTCCCCTTTACTCATAAATAAAACCTTTGTCATCAACTGAATACTTGGTTCTATTAAAAATGTTGTTGGACTATTGGGATTTAAGAAAAGCACTAAAATCAACTCTTCAAATTTTACCTTTGATACATCTTGGTTGACTTTGATGTAATATAGGGGGAGTGATATTGGAATTAATGTGCAGGTACCACTATTTTAATACTATATACCAAATGAAGGAGATCGGAGTTGTGATACTAAATATTTGACTAGATCTTCTTGGAAGAACAAAGAGGTTTCTCAAATATATATAAGAAAACCTTAATGTTGATGTTTGATGAATATTTTTGTTGTTATGTTTTCATACTATTGAATTGAATGACTTCGAGTTTCCACTTGACACACATGAACTAATATTGAAGAAGGAATCATGGTTGCTACATCCTTTTCTAACTAATGAATGATACAAAAAACATATGTTGATTTCCAACGCCCACTATACACTTTCGGTACCAAAGGAGAAGAGTGACGATGGGATATGAAGCCTTCATTTTCTCCTTATTTTTATTGCAAAACCTATTGTTAGGACTGAAACAAGAGTCATACAAATATAAACACTTGAACTTATACTAACTAGCATATATCCATCCTAAAAACATATCTACGAAACACTGAGAGGCATTCAATTTATCGAGGTGTTATTTTTTTCATGACATTTTATTTGGATTTACTTTTTTATTTTATGAGTGAATAATATTTTTGTAAATTGTTTTTTATTTGTTTCTTTTTTTCATTTCATGAACTAACATAAAAAAAAATTAACTATTTTTTTACTTTTCGTACATAAATTGATTTCTTTACATGTAACATTACAAATCTCCCCCATAATGGTTTGTAAGCACCTCGCTACTCTCATTGCACATAACATTAGTTCATTACGTGTAACGTTACACATCTCCCCCATAATAGGTATTAATATTAGATACCGACACGAAGATATTAGGACATAAATATTATTCACATATATTGCACAAGAAAAATATAGAGAAGAATAATTTATATTACACAATGAGTTGAAGAAAAATATGTGAAATCTTCCATTACAATAATATTCACATTATGTGTGAATATATAATACAATCATCACGCAATAATTTGAATACTGGAAGAGACAGCTAAATATACCAACCTAGAATGACTTAGGAGCTAATTTAGTGTGGGAATATCACCACTAGAGCTAACTAGTGCAACTCCAAATCACTAAAATAGTTAATAACCAATTAGCTGAAGAGGGTAGGTGAACAAAGCTGCCTATATTCCCGTAAATCATTCAAACTACTACTAGAGGATGTAAAAGTGATGTAACTGATGGGGATTGAAGCACAACTATAC
Organism: Pseudotsuga menziesii; assembly: GCA_001517045.1. Lineage (NCBI taxonomy): Eukaryota > Viridiplantae > Streptophyta > Pinopsida > Pinales > Pinaceae > Pseudotsuga > Pseudotsuga menziesii. The sequence continues at coordinate 188,149 of LPNX010249392.1, read as the reverse complement.
ATGACAAAATACCTGCTTGATTCAACTGCTAGAAATTGGTGGTGACACTCTGAGTGGGTTCAAATATTATAGGTATTGATCCCTGGAGCACCAAAATGCAAGCAAACAGATGCAAGAAGTGGTAGGTGTCTAATAAATGTGTCCCCCATGCACTGGTCAAGTGATCAATATCTCCTACGCTAAATAAATATACAAGACTTATGTGGGAAAAGGGAGGATTAATAATAATCCTAACAACCCCCTTTAATCCTAACTCTGGACAACCTGGGTCATGGTAACTAAAACCAAAGGTCACACATTACCGTCTAAATGTAAAAATTATTTGCCCATGTAAAATGAGGAAAAAAGGAAAAAAAGCATGCAGAAAATCCTTCCTAAAAAATGGATAGTGAGATACAACAAAAATAAACTACTCCTAATCCAAGTAGGTGTGAACTTGATTAGATGTCGGAAGGGATATTATTCTGAGGAAGAATAGGAAAATGCTCAAATTGATAAGGAACATATACAACTTCATAAGAGATTATGGGACCATGTAGAGCAACTGAGATAATATCAAATAAGAGAAAAAGTGAGTGCTCATTTAACTTGATATTTAAATAAGTTTCAAATGAGTCTTTATGTGCTTGATACTTTGAACCATGTGAAGTAAAATCAAATCCACGTGAGAGGAGGAAGCATCCAAGCAAATGCAAGAGATCCTGATTTTTTCTACCACTTTGACGATATGAGCATGTGATCGAGTAGGAAGGAGGAGGAGGCATGGGACCATGGAGAGAGAATTATTGAGCTCCATAATATGATATAGCTTCAAAATTTTCCAATGATTCACAATAATTAATATCAAAAAACTCATAGGAAGAAACTAATATTGAATCCCTAGCAGTAAGTTTGAAAGAGACTTGAGGTGCTTGATTTTGCACACCAAAATTGATGAGATCAGTTAGAAGCATAACTGAGAGGCATTGAAACTCTAACTTGAAACCAAATAAGGTGAGAGTGTAACACCCTGGTTTTGACCCCGATGCATTAAATATACATGATACATACATACATATATATATATATATATTGTAAATAATCATGGTGCAGAGCTAAATGCAAAGGCCCCACCATTGATTTGGTTGTGTTATGTTTCGGCATTTGGAATTGTTGCCGATAGTATATCAGGATATACAACACATATTAAGTTGTGGCATCATGTAACTATGCATTTTAATTAAAAGAACCCCAACCAACTATGTCAATGCAATTATATTGAAAAGGGCATGATTTCCTAAGGATAAGGGGGGGGATTGTTAAACCTAGAACCCATGGGGAAAAACCATGTGTCGATCAACCACTTAATATCCTATGTTAGTTGAGGGTAGTTAATTTTGGGTAGTGGTGGGTGGTAGGCTTCCCCCCACGCACTCTCCACCAGCTGGTTTAGTCGCACGCACAGGCTGGGAGTGGTTTTCCTCATGCACCATTTGGGATTCCTGAGGGTTCTGTCCACTCTATCCATCATTTTGGCTGTTCATTCCTCAGGCACAAGAATTTTATTCACTATTCATCTCACGTAGAGGGGTGGTTCCTTTTCCATTATCGGGTTGTGTAGTTGTCCAAACACTTCATTGTTGATCGTTGGCTATGGTTTCTTCACTGATCGTTGGATATGGTATCATTCACATTTTGTTGACTGTGCTTCCCTTTACAGAGTGGTATCTGTTGTAGGTTGTGGTGGATTTGTTTTGGCCACGATAAGGCCAAGAACGACTCAGGGGTTGTCTTCCCCTGTCTAGGTTGCGAAGTGCTTGTTTGGCTACAGGAAAGCAGCGGTTGGTCTTCAGACTATATTGGGGTGGTGATGAGGGGCTGATTTGCTTGACAAACCTAATGGGTTTGGGAACCACAGAGATAGAGATAGAGCACTGGATTTCTTATCCACAACCCCTGAATAACACTGTAAGGGAGGTCAGGGCCTAAGGGACTATGTAGCAGATAAAGGACTGATTTCCTTGTGTTGGGTGTGTGTGGGTGTCCTAGAATTCAGGATAGTTCTGGTGTAGGTGTCCTTAGAAGGACATGAGAACTAGTTAGCATAGGCAGGTTTCCTTCTACCCAGCAAAGAACAAAAATCAGAAAAAAAATAAAAATTACTTAAGTGCCTGAACTGTCGGCTCATTGGAAGACAAAGTAGGAAGCTCTTTCGATGCAGCAGAGAGCTATTCGGAATGCCAATTGATAGAAAACAATTCGAATAAAAATTGCATAAATTTTTCTAAGTATTCATTGGTCATTGGTGAAATTTAGAGGATCTGGGAGCCGCAGTTTCGGCGGATATCAGTCGAAGACTGCCAAAACGTCATCTCGTTAGTTTGAAGATCCTTCGATATCGACCATCAGAGATCGACAAAGGATAGATGATGCCATAGCCACAATGTCAGTGGAAAAGAGTAGAAATTAGTTGGTTGAACAGCCAAGAGCGACGACGGAGAGACAATTTTTGAATTTTTTTTCTAAGTCAGACCATCGACGATCGACGAAGTTTATCTGATTGGATCGTTGATGATTAGACGATGGGAGCACCGAATTGATGGCTCCATATGGCTGAGGATCACCAAAATGTCGACGAAATTTAGTGGAACAGATCAGTGAAACTTAGATTATGGTTTCTCCGAAACGTCATGGCCGTTGGAGAAATATAGAGGATGAAGGCACCAAGGTGGACGAGAGAGAAGAAAATTTTCAAAAATTTTTCTAACTGTTGAACCCATCGACGATCGGTGAAAGTTAGACGATTGGATCGCTGATCGGCGGAGATTAGTTGATTGTATCGATGATGAATAGTGGAAGGAAGATCCAACAAAGTGATGGAGAGGAAACTTCTATCGGAAGGCAGCAGTGGAAGACCGCTGAAACGGCGGCGTGATTTAGTGGATGGAGTATGCACAGTTTTGGCGGAGATTAGTAGATTGATAGACGATGATTAGAGGATTGAATCATCGATGATTAGCCAATGATGTCACTAAAACATCATTTTCTTCCACAAAATTTAGTTCTTTGGGGAGCCGATGTGGATGAAGACAAAGAAGAAAATTCCTGAAATTTTTCTAGCTAATTGGATCACTGATGACTAGAAGATTGGATCGTTAACAAATAGAGGATGAAGTTTCCAAAGTCTAGTGAAGTGGATTAGCGATTATTAGTTGAATGAAGAGCCACAGTTTTGGCGGAGGTCTTCTGAAGACAGCCAAAATGTCAGCGAAACTTCATTCTTTGAGAATTTGATGCAAAGAGGGAGAATTTTCTAAAATTTTGTCTAAATGAAGAAAACATCGAAAAATTTTAGACGATGAGACCATCGATGGACATCATCGTAAAATGTTAGAGGATTGGACCGATGATGAACATCGAAAATATTTAGTTGTTTGTGAGTCTTCCATTGCGGCTATCTAGTGGACTATCCTTTCGATGGATAGAGGCTTCAACCACCGATGCTTTAATCATTGACACCTAGTGTTTAAAGCTCCAATCCGTCAATGTATCTGTGGACTGTGGAAATCGCAATGGATTTGTTGGCCGCCATTGCGAATGACTATGGGACTAACCGTCTGATGAGCGAGTGGGTCCGACTGCCGATGCCGCAGTGGTTAGTTTCTTTGACTGCCGATGCCACAGTTGTTAGATACTCTGACCATCGACAGGGTTATGGTAACGGAAACCATAGAGATTCTGTTGGCTGCTATTGCGGCTTCCCAGAGAACAATCCATCGAATGGTTAGTAGATCCAACAGCTGATGAATGTCCATGGAAACCACAGTGAGATCGCTTCCTACAGTTGCAACTGCCTAAGGGACTGAGCACCCAATGAACAATGCATCCGACCACCAATCCAGTGCTGTGGAAATAATCTCCAATATAGTGGAAAACCTTAGCCGATGAAACCATCGATACAGCAGAAAGGGTTAGATGTTATGGCCGTCGATGAGTGCTGGAGGAAACTTGTTGTTGGGATCGTCGAAACGTTGAAGTTTAAGTTGGGAAGAGGTCTGATTGGGCCAAAGGAAATTTGGGTTTTTCAAGAGGATTTCTTAGTAAATTCCAGCTATTTTTCAGTGTATTTTTTCAATAGATTGTCAGTGTATTATAGGGCTGAACAAGAAGATAATTTTTGTGTGTTTAAGTAAAATGGTTATTTTATGATTTTCCCAGGAGAAGGTAAGTAGTTCTATTTTTTTATCAAGGTATGTATCTAGCAGTTTTCTATCTAACACATTTGAAGAATCATAGTCACCTTCAAGGGAAGTATTTCAGAAATTACAGTTGGTAAGTAAGTGGTGATTCAGTTATGAGAACCCATGATGGATATGATGCTCGGGATTCTTATGAGCATGTGGGAGATTCCATAGGATAAAATGTCCATAATGGAAATGATGACATAGATTCTAATGGAAGTAGATTCCAAGAGACACCGTCAGATGTTGCAGCCACCGTGAGAAGCTTGATTAAAGCCCAAGAAGAGAAACATCATTTGAATGCTGCTATGTTGCAAATCTTGACAGACCTGCAGAGAAAGATAGACTCTGGACAAGGTACAACAAGACCAGAAGGCAGTAAGAGTAGTACTAAGAGAAGGAGAAGGGCTTCTAGTGGATAATCTAACTCTAAAGAATCCAGCAGGGATATGAATTCATCTTCTTGTAAAAGGAAAATAAGGAGACACCATGGGGATCGCTCTCGGGATGAATTTAAGAAAGCTAAACCTCCTACATTTGATGGTGAGATAAATACTGGACAAGAGGTTGAAGCTTGGCTTCTTGCGATAAAGAAGTACTTTCAAGTGCAGGATTATTCGAGAAACATGAAGGCAAGAGTTTCCATATTCAATCTGAATGGAAGAGCATCCATTTGGTGGGAACACTTCATGCAAGTGAAGAGGATGAAAGAAGACTGAAGTGGAAATAGTTCAAGCAGTATTTCAAGCAGAAATAACTCTCTGGAAGGTATTATGATGACAAGATTAAGGAGTTCCATGAGCTGATATTGGGACAGCAGACCATGGATGAATATGCAAATAAATTCTTGGAATTGTTGAGGTATGTCTGATACATCAGAGATGAAAAAGTGAGGGTCCAATAGTTTCTGAGTGGATTTCCTCAGTCTTACAAAGACATAATTGAGTTTTATGAGCCTAGATATCTTGAAGGAGCAACAAGGAAGGATAAATATTGCTATGATCAAAGCAAAGGTAAACCTGATTACCATAAGGCATGGAAGCACAAGAAGAATGAGAAGTTTGACCAAAGAAAGAAAGGTTTCAAACCTTATAGATTCAGGAATCAGCAAAAGCAGCCATCCCAAGATACAAGTAATCTAGTAGGAGTGACAGGAGAAAATCCTAAAGATCCGCAATAGAATAAAAGACCACTCAAATGTTGGAAATGTGAAGGACCCCACTTACACAGATATTTCCCACTCGAGAATGAGAATGCAAGACTAGATTACAACATTCAAGAAGTAGAAACGGTGGGTCAAGAAGCAAGGGTAGTCCCTAGAATTTATGCAGCACTAGAGGACCGCCAAGAGAATCACCAATCAATTGTGGTTGAAGTTGTAGGTAATATTGTTGAACAATCTATTTATATTTTGATTGACCCTGGTTCTGCTTACAATTACATTAATTTTAGAGTAGTGGAGATTTGTGCTTTTAAGAAAGTAAAGCATAGGAAATCTTGGTTAGTCCAGCTATCCACTAGGACTAAGAGAAAGGTGAGTGAAGTGGTAGAGAAATTTCCATTGTTTATGAATGGATTGATCACTTGTGTAGATATGAATGTTCTACCGCTTGGTTCCTATGATGTTCTCATTGGAATGGATTGGTTAGAAGCTCACAGAGTGAAGCTTGACTGTTATAACAAGACTTTCGAATGCATGGATGAATAAGGAAACCCAATAGTTGTGAAAGGTATTCCAAAGGTGATTTTAGTAAGGCAGGTTTCAACAATGTAGTTAAAGAAGTTCTATAGTAAAGGTTTCCAGTTGTATGTAGATCATATTTTGGAGGCAATAGGAGATGAAAATCCTAGGTTGGAGGACTATCAAGTGTTACAGGAATTCGAGGATGTGTTTCCTGATGAGATTCCAGGGCTTCCTCCAAAGAGGGACATTGATTTCACAATTGAACTTGTGCCAGGAGTAGCACCAGTTTCCAAGACACCCAATAGGATGAGTACACTGGATATGCAACTGCATGAGTTGCTAGAAAAGAAGTATATCCGACCAAGTGTGTCTCCTTGGGGAGCACCAGTTCTGTTTGTAAAGAAGAAAGATGGTACACTCAGGTTATGTATTGATTACAGATAATTGAATAAGGTTACTATGAAGAATAAATACCCTTTTCCTAGGATTGATGACCTCTTTGATCAAATGAGAGGAGCAAAGGTATTTTCCAAGATTGACTTGAGGTTTGGATACCATCAGGTGAGAATCAAGGATGAAGACATTCATAAGACATCCTTCATAGCAAGGTATGGACATTATGAGTTTGTAGTGGTACCATTTGGTCTTACAAATTCACCTGCTACATTTATGTGCCTTATGAATAGTGTCTTCATCATATATTTAGACAAGTTTGTTCTTGTTTTCGTTGATGACATTCTTGTCTATTCAAAGAATGAGGAAGAATATGAAGAGCATTTGATATTGACATTGTAATTGCTTAGGAAGCATCAGCTGCATGCAAAGTTGAGAAAGTGTGGCTTCTATAGAGATAGAATTAAGTATTTGGGTCACATTATCTTAGAAGAAGGAATATATGTGGACCTTGAAAAGATTGAAGACATTATGAATTGGCCTACTCCAAGAAATGTGACAGATGTAAGATCTTTTATGGGACTTGCAAGATACTATAGGAGATTCATTGAAGGATTCTCCAAAGTTTCACATGCCATCACTTCTTTGCAAAAGAAGGGGATAAAGTTTGAATGGACATCGAGGTGTGAAGAAAGCTTCCAGAAGTTGAAGAATATTCTCACCAGTGCACCAGTATTGAAATTTTTAGATCCGAAGAAAGATTTTGTGGTATGTACTGATGCATGCAGACAAGGGCCTGGAGGAGTCCTTACGCAGGACAACCACGTGATATGTTATGAGTCAAGAAAGATGAAGGAGCATGAGAAGAACTATGCCACTCATGATCTAGAGCTTGCAGCCATAGTACATGCTCTCAATATGTGGAGGAATTACTTAATGGGTAGAAGATTTGAGCTCAGAATAGACCATTGTGGTCTGAAGTATCTATTTGATCAGCCTACCCTGAATGCTAGGTAAGTAAGATGGCTGGAGTTTTTATGTGAGTTTGATTTTGAAATCAAGCACATAAAGGGAAAAGAGAATAAGGTAGCTAATGCACTCAGTAGGAAGGTGCAGGAAATGCATGTGGCATCCCTTAGTATTTGCCAATCAGATTTGAGGGAGCAGATTGTTAATCATGCTGCTGGAGACGAATTGTATGAGCTGGTAAAAGAGAAATTGAAGCAACAAAGTCTTGAGAAGAGGTATGAGGGATATAAATTGGAAGAATATGGGATTCTTACTTGTAAAGGCATAATTTATATTCCCAATGTAGCATATTTGAGGAGAGTTGTTATGGATGAAATCCATCAAACTCCATATTCTGGTCACCCAGGATACCAGAAGACAATTGCTACAACCAGAAAGCAATATTTTTGGCCCAGAATGAAAAAGGACATGGATGAATACATTTCAAGGTGCATAAAAAGTTAGCAGGTAAAGGTTGAGCATCAACATCTAGCAGGTTTGTTACAACCTTTGCCAGTTCTAGAATGGATATGGGAAATTATTTCCATGGATTTTCTTACAGGATTGCCGATGACTTAAAGACAACATGATTCCATCATGGTTGTGGTGGAAAATTTGACTAGGGGAGCACATTTTATACCAGTGAAGTCTACGCATAAGACTAACGACATTGCAAAGATATTCATGAAGGAGATTTTCAGATTACATGGATTGCCGAAGGCAATAATCTCTAACCGAGATGTCAAGTTCACTTCCATTTTTTGGAAGGGGTTGTTTGCAGATTTGGGTACAAATCTAAACTTCATCACTTCCTACCATCCTCAGACAGATGGGGAGATAGAGAGAGTTAATCAGGTGCTTAAATATATGCTTCGCATGTACGTAATGGATAAACCAACCAAGTGGGAAGATTACTTACACCTGGCAGAGTTTGCTTATAACAATGGACAGCAGGCATCCTTGGGGATGAGTCCGTATGAATATTTATATGGAATAAGGTGTAGGACACCAGTGACTTGGGATAATCCGGTGAACAGGGTTGTTCTTGGACTAGAATTGCTCAAGGAAATGGAGCAAGAGGTTGTAAAGATAAGGTAGAATCTGAAAGCAACATAGGACAAACAGAAAAGCTATACAGATAAGCATAGGGTGAATAGGGATTTTAGTGTTGGGGATCATGTTTACCTTAGAGTGAGGGCAAGGAAGAGTTCCTTGAAGCTTGGAAGTTGTGCCAAGTTGTCACCCATATATTGTGGAGCATTTGAAGTGCTTGAAAGAATAGGGCCAATTGCATATAGACTTGCATTGCCTGCTAGTACTAGAGCTCATAATGTTTTTCATGTTTCTTTACTTAAGAGATATGTGCATGATCCTAACCATGTGATTAATTGGGATGTGATTCAGGTGGAAATCGAGGGAGAGTTCCAAACCAAGCCAATGCGCATCCTCGACAAGAAGGTCACAATGCTCTGGAACCGAGCAATAGGGTAGGTAAAGGTGCAATGGGATCATTATCGACCTGAAGAGGCTACGTGGGAACTGGAGGATTCCATGCAATTGGAACATCCATTTTTGTTCAATTCTGTGGAACATTGAGGTGATACTAGTGTAGCATTTTGTGAAAATTTTGTAAAGCACTGAGGATAGTGCTATTGAAGGGGGAGGGGAATGTAACACCCTAGTTTTGACCCCGATGCATTAAATATACATGATACATATATAAATATATTTTGTAAATAATCATGGTACAGAGCTAAAGGAAAACGCCCCACCATCGATTTGGTTGTGTTATGTTTCGGCGTTTGTAATTGTTGCTGATAGTATATTGGGATATACGACACATATTAAGTTGTGGAATCATGTAACTATGCATTTTAATTAAAATAACCCCAACCAGCTACGTTGATGTAACTATATTGAAAAGGGAATGATTTCCAAAGGATAAGGGGGGGGATTGTTAATCCTGGAACCCATGGGGAAAAACCATGTGTCAATCAACCACTTAATCTCCTATTTTAGTTGAGGGAAGTTAATGTTGGGTAGTGGTGGGTGGCATTCTTGCCCCCACACACTCTCCACCAGATAGTTTAGTCACACGCATGAGCTGGGAGTGGTTTTCCTCACGCGTCGTTTGGGATGCCCAAGGGTTCTGTCCACTCTCTCCATCATTTTGGTTGTTCATTCCTCAGGCATAGGAATTTTCTTCACTATCCATCTTACACAGAGGGATGGGTCCTTTTCCATTATCGGACTATGTAGTTGTGCAGACACTTCATTGTTGATCATTGGCTATGGTTTCTTCACTAATCGTTGGTTGTGGCCTCATTCATGTTTTTTTTACTATGCTTCCCTTTACAGAGTGGTATCCAATGTAGGTTGTGGTGGAGTCATTATGGACATGATAGGGCCAAGAATGACTCAGGGATTGTCTTCCCCTATCTAGGTTGTGAAGTGCTTGTTTGGCTACATGAAAGCAGCGATTGGTCTTTGGACTATATTAGGGTGGTGATGAGGGCCTGATTTGATTGACAAACCTTCTAGGTTTGGGAACCACATAGATATAGCTAGAGGGCTATGTTTCTTCTCCACTACCCTTGAATATCACTTGAAGGGAGTTCAGGGCCTGAGGGACTGTGTAGCAGAGAAAGGACTGATTTCCTTATGTTGGGCATGTGTGGGTGTCCTTGAAGTTAGGCTAGTTCTAGCGTAGGTGTCTTTAGCTCTTCAATGCGCTCACCAGCTTAGCATTCAGCCTTTCGTAGCTCCTGGATGGCCTGATAAACCCAACTGTGTTGGCTTGGCTGATCTGTTTTCTGCCTGAAAAACCCAACTGTGTTGGCTTGGCATGTTTTGTTTATCCTTGGCTATGTGTAATCTTGCTTGTTCCTTATTCCTTGGGGAATCATGCCCAACTCAGGATTGGAAGCATTGCTGAGAGATTAAGAAGAACGCTGGCCTATGGTTGGGTGGAATGTTGCAGCGACGTAGCTGGTTGCAGGACAATTCTTATAAGATAAGTATTCTTGAATAACCTTTTTCTACAATCATATTTATTGTCAATAAATTCTGATGAACATGTGAATGTTGAATTGTATGTTTTTCTTCCACTGAGTATATGTATGATAATGAATCTTAGTATGTTTGATGTTTCAAATATTTTCCTTCAGTTTATATGTATGTACATGTTCTTGGGGCTAGTTTCCTGGATGTTTGGTGTATAGTAGCATCCTCTTCGTCGGTCGGAGGGTCGGGGATGTTACAGAGAGGATATCCAAGAATGAGGAACATAAGTCCTAATTGTGTCATTGAGATGGAAAATGCACAATTTTCTCCTTCTTCAGCAAAACTATGTTTATCAGTGCAAGTGATAAAGTAGGAATTCATTGGAAGAAATGAATCTTTGAGGGTGAATGGATCACTTCCCAAATATTATGTTTCTTCCATAACATCAAATATATCACTTCTCTAGAAACCAACAACAATATTGGAGAGAGAGGAATCAAATTTCTATTCAGCTCCTTGCACTACAACAAATCCTGGAATTAGCATCCCATTTAGCATCCCTTTTTAGGGTAATGTTTTTTACATTGACTGGTCAAACTAGACACTAAATGGGACACGTCATGGACAAAACTTAAAGCATATCCAAAAAACATATTTTTTTGCTTCCTAGATAGCATCCTTTATGATGTCCAAAATAGAGTCTATTTTTTTTGCTTCTAGAATAGCGTCCAACTTTGCTTCCTAAACAACGTTGAGGTTTGCTTCTTAAATAACGTCTTATTTTGATTCCTAGAGAGTGTCTATTTTTGCTTCTTAAATGACATCCTTGTTAGCACCATATTTGCATCCTTAATAGCACCATGTTAGCATCCAATATTGTATCCATTTTTGTTACCAGTTTAGCATCCCATTTTGCACCATGTTTTAGTTCCAAATATGTGCCAATTTTTTCTTCCAAATTTGCACCAATTTTTGCTTCCTTTTTTTCATTGTATTTTTGTACTAAAATGATGCCAACTATTTCTTCTATTTTTGCACCATATTTTGCTTCCTATGTAGCACAATGCTTTCCATCCAAAGTAACATATTATTTTTCTACCATATCAATGCCATGTTTGTCTTCATCATTAGTGCCACATTTGCATCATTTTTAATGCCTAGTTTCACATCTTATTTTGTGACCATATCAACGTCATGTTTGGCATCATCATTAGCGCCAGGTGTTGCATCCTTTTTAATGCCTAGTTTCACATATCTCATTTTTTGGTCACCGATTTAGTCATTTTTAGTAATTTTATATATGAATTTTGGTCATTTTGTTTGGTCACTTATCTATCATTGTTTGGTCACTTATCTCCTATTTTTTGGTTACTAATTTAGTTGTTTTTTATCGATATTATAATATCATTATGGCATGGAGGAATCAAACCACCAACCTCCTGTACGAAAGGCAGGTTCTCTTCCATTGAGCTAGCACCCTTTAAGAATTTGGGAACCTAAATTACAGAATCCATAAAAATGAATAAAGCTACAAAATTACCCATCCAAAAAAATACAGAGCATGGTAAAGTGTTCAAAAACACAATCTCAATATCTTAACCTAGAAAGCATAAAACAACATTCAAAAATCCAAAAATAAATATTTTTTACTATCAATTCAATTTTAATGAAACCATACACAATTGCTATCACTAATTGTTATGGAGACTAATCATCCTAATTTTAGTCCAGTTAATACAGAAATTGAGGGTTGAAATGGAAATATCCAAATTGATACTATAAGCCTTAGCCTTGACATGCCAACAAGGATGATAAAAATCTAGGCTCTATTTCAAGAATACTCAGCAAAAAAACAACAAAAAAGTAAAAAAGGATTGAACAAATCCCTAAGACCTCATTTCCCATGGATATGCATGANTATATATATATATATATATATATATTCTATGTATATTTTCATATATGCTGTATGAAAACATATCATATCCAAAACTCTCTAAACATCTATCATATCTAGGTTTGAATCAAGATTCAAAATTAGCACGAGAGGAATTATTTTCAGAAAATAAAAAAGAGGCATCCAAATGTGTTATACACTATAATAAAGATCAACCCATTCTTTTTTTTACCATACCAATAATTGCACCCTTCATAAGATTACAAAGCATGAACGTGTACATGGCACTAGTACATGGAACTTGCACATGAACTAAAAGATCAATTTTAACCCATAATATTTGTAACCTAGTTATCCTAAAATTGGCTATAATACATATAATACAAATACCTTCTAACAATGTCCATGGACACTTTGCATATACTCCTTCCACACATAAAAAAAAATAATTTGCCCACATTTTTTACACCTAATTATTCAGCATGTACCACCATATAATAATCCAATTTAACCTAGATCCAAATCCCATCCCACAAAAATCAAATTAGATCCATTGAAAACCATTGAATCAAATACAATGGTAGAAATATCCACAGAAGCATTTAGACATAGATTAAGAATAGGGAACCTATCCAAGGGAAAATCACCCTTGTACTTATCCAAAATTGACATATTAAGGCTGTTACTATCCTTGAATTACATGTTTGGTTCACCTGATGTTAGCATAGGATCTACTAATGTAAACTAGTACTGAGGCCAGGTGGACATGTATCAATACCAAAATCTTGAAAACCATTACAAAAAGTTGATGGATTCACTCTAAGCACCTCTCTCATGATAAAAAAAAATACCCTAAAGTGGATCCCTTGTCTGTCCCTCCATGAGAATAAAATATTAGGAAAAGTGAGACCATCAATGCCATGTGTACCTTTTATTGTCTTGGAGGAATGAAATGTCACTCGTGCAATAGAGGAAACCATAATGGGTCCATAATCCACCAATTTAACCTTGATCTCAAACCTGTTTATGGTTTCAGGGTAAACCCTCGAACTTCCTTCCATCAAAAACTCTCAAACTCCCATATGAAGCATTATTCTATATGAAGTATTATCCACGTTAATCTATTACTAAATATTGGGTTTGGTGTGTGGATCCCTGGGTTGATATTCCTCTCCCTTAAATGTGGTCCATGCATGTAATATGCTTATTTTGTTGCATATTGGAATTAATTTTATAACCATAAATTCTCCTTCCTTTCTATCTTGCATTTGTTGCAAGAATTAGTTCAAAACAACATATAAACTCCAATATACAGTATCATTATGCCAATGGCAGTCTCCACAAATATAGTGTCCCCTTACTAACATAATGATCAATTGGTTGGTGACAATCATTTATATATTCACAATATCAAGAATTTGGTTATATTCCCTCTTTTCCTTTATGTGATGCATGTGATACTTGAAATACAATGTATAATTATGATGGCCTATGATATTGTATTCCATGTTAATACTTCATGTCTTTTTTAATGAAACATTACTCACATTAATAAAGTTTTACAAATTTGGAAACTAGCTTTACTATATAAATTCTTCTAGGGTTAATGTGATTGTGCTTGCTTACTTGAAATTCCCCTCCCTTTATTTTTGTGGGTTGTGTGCACACGTTTGTGTGATTAATACTAGGGAAATAAATATCTAGTTATACCTATCTTTCAACATCTTGGTTCTTCTATTATTACAATATCCCATTCCACCTTATACCACATTTATTGTGAGAATTAATGTGCATATGATCCCCAATATACAATGATATTTATGCTAATGGGGCCATCCACAATTGTAGTCCCCCCCTACTAAATGTTACTCCTCTCCCTCCTATGTGTCCCTTGTGCAAGATATCTTTATGTTGCAATTTCAACATTGATTATTTTTCTAATATGTTTATATATTAACATATTATTGTGCATGTATATTAAGAATAAGCCCACATATATAAAATGATAAGATAAATATGGTTTATAAATACTCATATCGTTCAATACTTTTAAATTAATTAGGGATTGTGGTCTATAGTTGGGGTTTTTTCAATCCAAATTCAAGGTGGTGGGCTTGAAGGTTAGGGTTTCTATAGGTTTCTTTAGCATCCTTATGTTTTCCCTATCACTTTGGCACACCCATAACTCATTAAGGTGATGGAATCCTACATTGATCATGTGGAATATGGAGAGGATGACCTCCAAAGTTTGCCACCAATATTTTTCTCATATGAGGATCTTTTGGAAATCTGGAGGAGCACTCAAGATTTCAATTCAAAGGTGACTAATTATTTAAGCATAGGTGCTAAAGATTACATATCAAGTATAGGCATTAGGTAGATAGTTGAGGTTCCAATTAATACACCTTCATGTTGTTAAAATCTAATAGAGATGCATCCCCAAACACATGCCTTGGAGGAATCTAGATGACATGAGTAAATATTCTCTAATCATATCTCCAATTCCTTGTATTCAATTTGAGACTCTAAATATGAAGTTAGACCAAGATGATCAAGGAGAATAAGGTTAAAATAGTGGTGGGTTGTGATGTGGGTTTAGAAATGGTTGATGCTCTTAATAAAAAAGGATTTGGTAGGAAAACATATTGGAAAAATGGTAAAGGGTGATATTATGAAATATTGATTGTAAGTTGGTTGGGGAAAAGCTTTGGGTTATATCCTCAATTTCATGTTTTGGTGAGGGGATGTATCTGTTTGAAGTTTAGAAATTCTAAGATGTTGAGTTAATACTTAGCCAAGATTTCCTTTGGGGTCCCTTAGGTATGATCCTTGCTCAGTGGAAGTCGAGTTTTGACCTGTGCAGAGAGTCTATAGATATTCAACATATTTTTCTCCTTTTTCTAGGTTTACCTCTCAAATTTTTGTGTGAGGAGATCTTAGGAAAAAATGGTAGCAAATTGGAAGGTTCATAACATTAGAGGAAAATGTATAGACTAACTTTGACAAGAAAATGGACAATTTAATGGTTGAAGTAGATGTTAGGGATGGTTCGATGGTTGATGTTTAAATTATCAAGGGAGATTCAACTCAAGTTAAAAATTTGGATAGTTGAAATTAAGTTCATTTCTGATGCTTGGTCTATTGTGAGGTTGGGCACATATGGGGGGATTTCTAAGTTAAAAAACAAAATTGGAGTTATATTTGGAGAGTGCGACTAAAAAAGAAGAAGGAACTCGGTCTAGTGTTTCTTAAGTCTTTGGAGGGTCAATATGTTGTTGGTGATAAGATTTTGTGTGATGAATTTCCTCCAAGTTTGGGTCCAAAATAGGAAGGTCCTTCAATATAACCCCCCACTATAGACGAGGATTCTCATTTGTCTCCCATCACTCTCAAATAAAAAAAAGAATAGCTCAGTATTTTTTGTTACTCATATTATTTTTCAACAATAAAAAATGATATTTTTCCCTCCATTAGTAAAAAAATTTTATGCTTTAATAAACTATCCTATTCCTTAAAATTCATCGAACAAGGTTGGTCAGACTCTCTCTAACTCTTTTTTCCATCATGAGTCGAAGAAGTCAAGTGGAGGGGAGCCTATGACCATAAAATTATAATAAACCTACTTATTGTAAAATTAACTTTGGTTCCTAACTTGCATAATAGAACCTAATGGACCTATATACAACATCACTTCATGTTCTAAGATGAATATTAATGATATGTTGTTCTTCCTTCATTGTCTCTATATTTTGCATGTTCTGAGTTAATTTTTACATTAATGAGAAAATGGACATTACTAAAAAAGATGACAGTAATCTATGAAGGAGACCCTCACTTAGACATTGTCGAAGAGCTGTAGACTACATCAGAAAGGGTCCCATGGTTGGTCACTAGTAGTGTTAGTTAAAATGGTTGTATTTCTGTCATGATTATTCCCTAAGATGCACTGGAAATCTTGAAGCTACCAATTATGTTTCGAACATGCATCCTATCTATTTATATTTCAATTGAACATGAACATTATTGCCTAATTACGTGTGCTTTGAATTAATTTATTGAATCTAATTTCTCTCTTCAAAAGCATATAAATGTTAACCAATTTATACACTAAAGCAATCAATTGATAAAACTCAACTCCTCTAGAGTAAATGTAGAATAAATTAGACAAAAATGCAGCCAATACAAAGACAACAAAAATAAATTGGGGACAAATAACATATAAGAAGGATAACATACGTGTCAAGTATTAACCGCTCATATTCCTCTAGAATGGTAATGCCCTGGTAGCATTCTTGATATGATAGATATAACTCACTTTGTGTTGTAGATATTTCTAGTCTTGGCTGCTTCCCCTACAAAAAATTGGCAACAATTTGCATCAGGTGGTGAACAAATACTGTAAAAAACTGCTAATAGTTTGAAGCCACTAAAAATCATCGCTTAAATATGGGTAGAAAGCATGCAACTGATTTGATATGTTGCTTGACTTATATGTAGGTCTCTCTTATAATGTAACAAGTAATACAAGTGTACAAATTCTTGCATGACAACTTAGTATCATGTCGAACAAAGATTTAAATCTTCCGAATTCAAAATATCATCCTTTTTCATATATATGTTACAACACAGACACAAAGAGATGAATTTCTCCAGGATGCAGTTGGTATTCTAAACTAGATGAATATTGGATCCTGAATATGAAAAATTGTTGAGAGGTTCTTATCATTCAATCTTCCTCTACGTTTTCAGACATCCTCAGTCATCAATGATAAGAATATTTTTTAGTATTTTTTAAGAAAAATTAGTGGATTTTTCCAATGTACATAAACATGTTCCATTCACTTTTCTTAGTGATCTCACCTATAGTGGGAGTGTACTGGGGTAAGATGAGATAACCAAATGTAAGTGTCTTAATCCTTCATACTCTACTCAAAAGAGGTGTGCAAATGAAATGTGAAAATAATATACTCACATTTTTGTACATCTGGTAAAATTTGAAAGACAAAAAGAACATACCGTAAGCTTCATATACATGGCCTCTGATGGCTGCAATTGTATCACAAATTTATACTCTCTTTTACAATAGCTTGTCATCTTTAGAATATTTTTCTTGTTCTTTGTTCTTTTTGTTGGGCCTTCTAGTATGAATATAATCTCTATACAAATCATCTTGATGATTATCTATAAATATGAACATTTGTCTCTTGCAGATATTTGACAGTGTATTTATTGTTGGTTTGAATTGATATATGTTTAGTTTTCAATCTGAGAGTTTAATTGTGCAAGTTGTTCATAATTGTTGTTGCAAATAGAGTTTTCTCCATCAATTAAAACTGGAACAAGTCATTAACATGGAAAATATAAACACTCATCCCTCTGCAGTTAAATCACTGTAAACTTATGTGTGGCCCATTTAACATACCAATGCAAAATTGGGTGTCGAGACTTGATTCCTTTACTACTTAGCGTGATAATTAACATTATTATTTCAAGGAATGGGTTTTGCATCCAATATTCAATGAATGAGAATTAACATTAATTCTCATCTAGGGAATGGATCAAAACCCATTTCATATTCAGGAATGGGTTTTGCTTCAATAAAGCTACAACAAATTAAGTATGGCTTGGAAAAGAAGGCAAGGTTTCTCAATTAACATCCCAAACCTCACTTGGTTTTCCTCATGGAATCTTATAGATTATCCACATTAATCTTAAATACGCCATAGTCAAATTCCTAATATAGTCCTTTAAGAAATACATGGTGTTGTTTTGAGTCTTTTTTCCAAAAACAAAGCACACACCATGTACTTTTGCATCATAAATGGGCACATCTCATGCATATAGAGAATTTTCCCCTAAGTTGGGAATTAGTAAGGCTTATGATTTCATCTACAAAACGCAGAGAGTAACAACTTTAAATATGCTCCCCGTGTCTTTCCATTTTGTGTTGCACATGCATTAACATAAAAAAAATACCAAAGCACATCAAACAATGGTGCTGTGTCTCGCTAATAACCTAAATGATTCAATTGTTTCTAAGGGCAGCAAATTTCAAACAGTAACTAAATTTTCCTAGTTCTATCTAAAGGCATATGATGTTATTCTAAGTTCTAGTCTAATTATTGAATTTTATTTTACAAATGAAATTCTCTTTACCCCAAATCTTTCTTATATTTAAGACACCTTTCTATATTCTGCTGATAGATTTTTGTCCTGCTTGTAATTTGTAACGTAACTTATAACGGATAATTTTTTTTCTTCTCTATGCTTATATTCTGCGGCTTCATCTTTGTACAAAGTATATATTTTTGCATGAATCTTAGAATTTCCCATAATTTCCTTTCCATTCCTTATACAGAAGTTTTGCTACCTAGGTTGTCTTCTAAAGCAAGTTGGTAAGCTACTCTTCTTTTGAGTTTTCTTTACATTTTAAAATATTTTCTTGAATTGTTTTTTTCTCTTCCCTTTTCATTCATCCTCCTAGGAACATCGAAACAATCATTTCATGAACCTTTATACGAGCATGCTTGATTATTGTGCAATAAGGTGGTCATGTTCCATCTTTTTATTTTCAGGATAAAATGACTTATATTCAATCTTGAGAAAGACTAGATTTAAAGAGTAATACAGAGTAAAGAATGTCTTTTTGTCACTAATCTTCACAAAAAAAAATTATTATCTGGATAGTATTGAAACTGCTTCTGAAATTTTGACAACAATAAAGCAGTTCGGACTTGGATGTTTCCTTGATTATTAAACTAATAAGTTTTCTTCTTTTGTGTGTGTAGCCTTTGTGAACAAATGCCATGCATCTCACAATTTGGAATTGTGCCATTCATTAACTCAAATGTGTCTATCTTTTCTCCCGAGAGGACAAATTAAGATACAGAAACGCAAAAGCAGAAAATTTGCTCACCGATACAACACTTTGCTAAAATGATGAAACATAATATTAACATAAAGAAAAAAAATTAGAAAACTGAGTATCAGAAAATAATGATAAGCAGAGTGCAAAAAAGGAATGAATAATAATTTTTTTCATCAGATATAACACTTTGACAAAATCACAAGAACAAAAGAAGGAAGGAAATGTCCCAGAATATCAGCAATAATGATATTCTTGCTAGAGGTATAGTCCACATTAAAAGAACCCTTAAAAAATATTTAGAGATGATACTTGACCAATTTGTCTGACAATAGCCATCCTTAAGAACACTAAGATGAAGCATGGCCATGAATGCATGCGAGGAGTTTTGCTATACATAGATAGATGTAGAGAATGGAATCATATAATATTATAAACATCCATGAATAACAAAAAAATTCAAAGAGACTACTGCAATATTTGATAAACACATCATTAATAATTATGTTCTAAAAGAAAAAAGTTATAGTGGTCTCATTTGTATAACATAGCAAAAACAACATATACGCATCTGGGGAATCATCTTCTTGACCATGTTCCAGTGCACTTTCCATTGAAAAACACAAGATGATTTTATAATTTCATATCTAACCCTTAGAAGTTCACTTCCATTTTTATCCTTATATCATTTAGTAATATGTTTCTGTAACAGACCTATAACTCTCCAAAGTAAATTATGAGAAATTGGGGTGAACTTTTTCTTCTTGATTNTATATATATATATATTGCATAGGTGGTTATGAATCATCACAACTCCACATTTTAAAGCATTTCCCATATGCTCCTTACCTCTCTCAAGCATAAACCATAGCCTAAAGCATACTAATAATACATGCTTAGTAAAGTCACTATCCAATAAGAATTAATCTAATATAGGCATACATGAATACATTTGTAATTCTTTTGTTATCCTTTTTGTAAGTAACCCATATATTAAGTAAATGAAACATGGTAATTTTTCACATCAATAAAACCTTTGTAACAAATAACATAAAATAGAATGAATGTACATAAGAAGCAAAAGACACAAGAAAGACAACCATATACATGGTTCACGTCATCCTAGGGTTACGTCCACCAAATTCATCATTCTCTTTATTATGTAACCAACCAACGAAAGAGTACATTCTACAACACTTTTGTTGCAAGCTATTTTGCATTCTCTTAAAGTTTCTTACATAAAATAGTGATTCCCGAATAGGACTAATCAATACTGCCTATTTCTTTTAGTTAATTCTCACTTGTGTTTTTAATGGGGAAGCTTCCTACAAGAGGTAAGTATACAAACTGTGAATCCAAGTTCGGATTACTTAATAACTTGTCTCCACATGAACCAGAAGTCAGAGCTATATGGTTTAAATCCTACAAGACTAGGGTGAAGTTACGCCAATAACTGTGTGCATCCTTATAAGCATAATAAGTTTGGCTTCTATACTTGAAAGAGAAACAAACCACCTTCAATATAAACGACATATGAGTTCAAAACATATACTAGCATAATGGATACCAACATGGTTTAGGTGCTATGATAGTTAAAAAGAAAAGAAATCCTCCCTCACGGGTATACCTCAATGATTCTTAAAGATTAAAAGGATAATGGCCAGATATGCAAGCATCGACTCATAAAAGTAATCGCCCAACACTTTCCACGTTACTATGAGGTAAGAGACAACCAGTCAACCAAACCTTCATCGTAAATCATTAATTCACAGTAAGGTGGTGTTTAATGCATTTAAAATAACACAGTCAACTACAGTTTGTCATGGGTCCTCACTTTGTGTCCATAGGGGTAGTTTCCTCAATGCAAAAGCATAAAAGAAAAAAAAGGTTCCATCATCTCCCTAAGATGGGTGGGATCTCAGCTGTTGGAGAGCTTGAACCTACTGCTTTCATTCCTAAAAAAAAACTAACTCTATAATACGACCCCTTAGAAACTATTGCCGAAAAAAAATTCACGGGAGTCCAAGGGTTTTGGGACTATATGTATTATTGTTTATTCCCAATCGTAGGCATCTTGACCACACTTGTTTATAAGTCAAACAGTAGTCGCAACAACCAATAGCCATGCGCAGCCATTTATTAGTAGGAAAGTGTAGACGTTTTAGTCAAAGGCATCCTAAGCCACAACATTTTTATAATTCAGCATGGGAGATGAAATATCCATTCCCATCTTCAGGAATAATCACCACCTATCGATATACAAATAGATTTGGTTATCTCAAGCAGCCAGAGTTCATGCCTTTCTCATTCAGGTGCATATATAAAATAAAATCGAACACAGGCAGTGGAGACCACAATCCATATCAAAATAATGCAAATGCATCTTCTACAAATTAGCTCATAACAGTGCAAGCATAGAATCGAAACCCTAACTCTCAGATCTTGCCAACTCGCAAAAATTCTCTCAAAATACGAACTCAGCTTTAGGGAAACGATAGAGTTTAGATCCAACAAATCCGCAACAAAAGGAAACGCGGCCTCTCAAGGAGATCTAAGTCACATTCAAGACCCAAAACTGTATTCAAGGGATCGAGGAAGAGGTTTGTCGATTTCAATTTGACTGTATAACCCAAAATATCCATATCTAATCGCCTGCCACCACTACTATTAAATGAGACAAGGATTAACAATGGAGTTTCGATAAATTTAGTATTGGACGAACTCCTCAACGAAGGAAATCAAGTTTTAACAGAACCTTAGTATATCGGCACATACGCTGAGTTTGGTTGAAAATAAAGACGCAACTCATAGTTAACACATGGGTGGTTGATAAGAGGTTATTTTATACCGAAAATAAACCTCTAACATTTTCACAGTCCAACCGAAGGTAGATACAATAATATCCTTTTCATTAACTAGAAAATATAAATCACAAATTACTGATGGATGCCTGACAGATGATTAAGGTCCAACTATGATTTAGTTCGGTTCCTCGGAATAAAGGAAGACATTGCCCGAACAAAAAAATGGGAGAGCACCTTCCAAGCATTTTACAATATTCAGGTTCAATCAACTGCAGGAGGAATTTAAGACACTACTTAATGCAGGTAGAAAATTAACTAAAGTCAGTAACCAGACCAAGTGCCATCTTAATACAGGTAAGAGCTTCAGTCGGGTATTCGATCTTTTCCCAGGTGCATGCCCTTCCGCATGTGGAGAAAATCTTGTCAAAATCCCTAGGCGACAGCATGCATCCACATTCCTCCGATAGTGAGATCACAGGCTTCGATCAAGGAAAAATGGAACAATCTTAGATCCATAACAATATAACCAGGAAAATCGCACGCTTCCCCCTTTGCTTTAGCTCCTGTCTCAGAATCCAATGATTTCAAGCTCCCCTCGTGAATGTCCTAATGGGATGAGCATGATGGGATAAAAATCCTAGGCATTCTTTTCCCCCCTGCATTACACTTTCCTCCTCCTTAATAGCATGGGGCGGCTCCTTCATCGCTGGGATTTCCCCACTAAAGATGGGATATTTTTATCCTCCATTAATTAGGGTTTATATTTCTAAAGGTATGACCACCTACTCTAAACGTCTCATTCCATGGGAGGAAAAAATATCAAGGAAGACCTAGAATGAAATCGTCAAAGATTCTCGTGCATGAGTCGGTTACATCCCCCCAATCACCAATCTAGGTAGGAATCCACAAATATATAAAAATATATAAACTTTCCAAAGTCTCTCTCGTATTTAGAGACATGAGGGTAATTAGAGATTATCACTAAAAATGAGATTTCCTTGATCCAAGAAGGAAAACAATGCTAACTCCCTATTTGAACTTGCATAGTATCATTCAGGATTTATGTCTTCAACATATAGCCTTCATACGTGTATATATATATATTAAAACACAAGAATAACTTCCATATCTTCATCATGGTATAGTATATGTTACCAATATTTATTTGAGATAAACTGATATGCATATGATGGCATCTTTCAATTTTTATGGTGACTATAGCACCTAGTCCCTTAGTAATTAAATTATTTAGGTTTCCCTCTCTTTGGATCTTTTTAACTTTCAATATAATTTCCTGAACTTCCTTGTCGAGGCTAAAAGGATGGTATCTTCTTATATCATGGATAATTTATATTAGAATTTAACTAACTAGGCTATAATATTTTTTTTTAATTGGGATGATTATGGCGAGAATAGGAATCCCTATAATATGCCATAGTTAAGACGATATGAAGACTACGTCATCGAACTTAAATCTCCCTCATCATTCTCTTTTCTACTTCATTTGTTTTCGTTGGCCCCTTGTTTAGTTGTGGCACTCTCTTACGTCTCTTAATTTTTTGAGTTAGGTAACTTAACTTATATAAGCTGGAGGGTTTTGTTTTTGGTGGGGCCTTGGCCTTGAGCTCCTCACAAGAAAAAAGTACAATACCATTCATAATCAAAAAATATCCAGGGTATGCGAGAGGAATATTACATCCTCTCCCCCTTAAAAATAACATCGTCCTCGGTGTTCTTGTTTCCAACCAATTTCCTTCTTCTATTTCATCATATTTTCTTTTTTTATGTATTCTGTTTAGATCTCCCTGAGATCTTTCCATATCTTAAATTATGTTTTATGTATTCTGTTTAGATCCGCCTGAGATCTTTCCATATCTTCTCAAGTCGCTATCGTTCAAGAACTGTAGTTTCCTGCAATAAGGTCGGGTCCAGCCCAAAAATTCTTAGTAAATCATGCCCAAAATTATAATTCCAGTTAAACATAAGCCATGGATCCTTTTGTATTATAACAATTTTGAAATTTATGGAACAACTTCTAGTCTTTATTGGTATCATATTACCCAATTATTTTTCCATAATGTAATAGATTCATCAGTAAAACATAATTACTCATCTTTTGGGGAAGACGTATCTTATCTCAAACCTTTGGATAGTTAAATAGTCTTAAACCTGAGGTAATCCTTTCTTCACACTTACACATTAAGACTATGTAACCATATAATTATTTGGAAAATTCATTAACACGGTTTTTGTTTTGTTATTTTTCAAACTCTCCCTTGAGTTATTTTTATCAATTCTCATGTGGACTTATGTTTATTTCTGAGGTTACTCTCCCTTTTGATCACTAGTCAAAAATTTTCTCCTCAGTGACATCAAACATAGTCCTGTCTTTCAGATGTCCCGCTTTGCCTAGGTCTTAATATTGATATCATAACTCTTACATGGTTCCCCTCAAGCCTCCTCGCTTGATTCCAGGAATTCATTTCTACCTAAAAGTAGGGGGTAGACTTAGATCATCCATTTTTCTTGTCACATCATATGCCTAGCACCAATGTTCTCACAAAAAAATCATTTTCCTAACACCATTTTGCTCCCGCAACATGTATGCCTAACACCAATGTTCTCACACAACAATCACTTGCCTAAAACCATTGTGCTTCCACATCATGTGTTTTCCTAATTCATTTTTTAATGTTAATTACAACCTTTGACTATTTGTGGCACATATTCTTTGGTTCTTAACATGACTTCACTGTCATTTTCCTGATTCGTGGCATTGGCTTCACTGTTAATATAATTAAAATCTATCAATAAAAAATAATTTTCATTCATTTAATCAACAGTTCCTAAGTTGTAGTGATTGTACCCTTACCATCATTCATGGTTCATACAATCTCATAATTTATTCATAATAAACCATCACTTAAGTGGATTTAAAATCCATGTCTTACGTTGATCGTGAGATGGTCAAAATCATAGTAAAGCCCTCCATTGTTAGTACATAACACCATAATCCATAGTTAATCCTTGGTTCATAAAAACCTTGAAATAAAATTTTTTATAATAAGATAAAAATAAAACAACACTCGTTCTTGAGTGGTTTAGCTCCATTATTTAAGCCAATGAATTTTTGTAACAAATAGTCCATTTCAATTGGTAGTGTTCTACGCATACTCCTACAATGTTAGTCCATAACATTATGTGTTGTTCATTCACTTATCATTTTCAAATATTAATAGAAATTCTCAAAACTCAGACATTAGATCTGCCACTTGAGACCATCAACACAGGGGAATGTAACATACATCATAATAGATCTGCAACTTGATCATTAAAGTAGAGATCTAAATATCTAAACTATAATGATTTCAGAGTAAATATATTACTCTATCCTTTGGCATTCAATCAAAAAAATTCAATTAGCAAAGCAATTCAGACGGTATATTTTTTTTTTACCCTTTAGATCTATTCAAACTAAATCACGCGTTAGTAGAGGCATCATATAAGTGCCATCAAACGTTTGTTAGAGATACAAAAAACCAAATCAATGCATTAGAGTAATTTGGACATCTTGAAACGTTATAAAACCTTAGGAAATTTAACGCTTTATCAACAATTCAACAGTCAACATTTATGAGATCTAAATGATATAATTCATAACTAAATCCTAGTATTGAATTCATACTTTTAGACCCCAAAGGAATTTACAGGCATCGAATTCTAGATATGACTTAGATGGGAGGCAATTAAAAAAAACAATTACATGCGTTCATACATATGTAAATATTGTAAAGCGATATTAATCAACTGAGCCCCCCTGTCAGCAATAGCGTTATCCCAACCATGTCAAGATTCACTGGTGTTTAGTAACAACACACCAGCAACTTACCTTGTAATAAGAAACCTTCACATAGCTTGAAGATAAGAAGAGTATATTTCCAGGATTTAAATCTATATGAACATGTTTCAACTAATAATATATGCTACCAATCATCTGCAATGTTAGGAGGAAAAAAAAATTCATAGATGTAGGTTACTAGCACCCCCTATAGAGGACCAATCTAGCCTCAAAATGTGAGCCAACCTCACCTCTTAGAGCGATCTAGTTACGGCAGTGGACAAGCAATCATAAATTTAATTTACATGTATAAGCTCTCCCATACAACTAAAGATAAGTGCAAGTACCTTCTACACACTTGCAACAGAATTATGTATGAAATGCTACAGAATACAAATTGCACAAGTGTGATTTACAATAGCCAACCATTCATGCATCTACACTAGCAATACAAGGGTGATCGATTCCAAATCGACTTGGTCTTTAGGAAAACTCCAAACGCAGCCAGTATTTTTATTTGGAGATCGTACTCATAAAGCCATATGTCAACTGGGAATTAGTATGTAGAGTATTGAATGTTAAATAATGGGGATCTATACTGTATCTAATATTTATAGATCAGATCTATTCACCAATTAAACAAGTGACAAGAAATCGAACCAAATATTCAATATATAAAAATATCAAATATTATATGCACAAAATAACATAAAAAGGGGCAAACAACCACTCGGTTAAGTACTTTCTGAAAGCTATACAACTAAAAGAATGCACATCATAAAACAAATCCTGCCTGAAGGGAAATAAAACCTACGCATTATTTTCTTTGAAGAGAACAATTAAATTCTCTTGAAAACATATTGCATAGAAGGATCACCCCTGCTCATGGATACCAATCCTAAGTTTGAAAAAAGGTAATCATCTCCACGAAAGGGGAAATATTTTACCGATTTTTAGAACATGCAAACCATTTTAGTATTTCACTTGTCAAATTCCCAGCAGCGATCTCTTTCCAATCTGTTGAGTATCCTTCGATTCCTCCCTTCCTTGAATGTAAAACCCCAACACGAATCTTTCCCCAATTTGTTTTATCCTCGTCCATCATTTCCATGCATCCACAAAATTCATTTTATTGGTTAGTCTTAACATCTTCATGCTTTCTAACTTCATGTTGAGCCCAAATAGGCCCGAGTGCTGTCCCTTCCGTGCTCTCATACCATTTTTAACAGACCTATAACTCTCCAAAGTAAATTATGAGAAATTGGGGTGAACTTTTTCTTTTTTATTTTAATTATTGTTGTCCACACAACATGCTAAGTTACAGTAAATGAATCATGGTAAGTTTTCACATCAATAAAAACTTTATAACAAATAACATAAAATAGAATGAATGTACATAAGAAGAAAAATACACAAGAAAGACAACCATATATGTGGTTCACCCCATCCCAAGGTTATGGCCTCCAAATTCATCATTCTCTTTCTTATGTAACCAACCAAGGAAAGAGTACATTCTACAACACTTTTGCTACAAGCTATTTTGGATTCTCTTAAAGTTTCTTACATAAAACAACTCAAGAAAATATATCTTAATAAAATAGTGATTCTCAAATAGGACTAATCAATACTGCCTATTTCTTTTAGTTAATTCTCACTTGTGTTTTTAATAGGGGAATCTTCCTACAAGAGGTACGTATACAAATTGTGAATCCAAGTTTGGATTCCTTAATAACTTGTCTCCACATGAACGAGAAGTCGAAGCTATATGGTTTAAATCCTATAGGACTAGGGAAAAGTTATGCCAATCACTATGTGCATCCTTATAAGCATAATGCTTTCGGCTTCTAGACTTGAAAGAGAAACAAACCACCTTCAATATAAATGGCATATGTGTTCAGAACATATACTAGCATAATGACTACGAACATGGTTGAGGTGCTATGATAGTTAAAAAGAAAAGAAATCCTCCCTCATGGGTTTACCTCAATGATTCTTAACGATAAAAGGGATAATGGCCATATATGCAACCATCGACTCATAAAAGTAGTCGCCCAATAATTTCCATGTTACTATGAGGTAAGATCCAACCAGTCAACCAAACCTTCATCGTAAATCATTAATTCATAGTAAGGTGGCATGTAATGCATTTAAAATAATACAGTCAGCTACGGTTTGTCATGGGTCCTCACTTTGTGTACATAGGGGTAGTTGCCTCAATGCAAAAGCATAATAGGAAAAGAAAAGAGTTCCATCAGCTCCCTAAGATGGGTGGGATCTCAGCTCTTGGAGAGCTTGAACCTACTACCTTCGTTCCTAAAAAAAATTGACTCTATAATACAACCCCTTATAAACTATTGCCGGAAAACAATTCACGGCATCCAAGGGTTTTGGGACTATATGCATTATCATTTATTCCCAATCGTAGGCATCTTGACCACACTTGTTTATAAGTCAAACACCAGCCGCAACAACCAATAGGCATGCACAGGAGTTTATTAGTAAGCAAGTGCATATGTTTCAATTAAAGGCATCTTGAGCCACAACGTGTTTATAATTCAGCACGTGAGATGAAATATCCATTCCCATCTTCAGGAATAATCGCCACCTATTGATATACAAATAGATATGGTTATCGCAAGTAGCCAGATTCCATGCCTTGCTCCTTCAAGTTCATATATAAAAGAAAATCAAACACAGGAAGTGGAGGCAACAATACATATCAAAATAATGCAAGTGCATCTTCTACAAATTAGCTCATAACAATGCAAGCATAGACTCGAAACCCTAACTCTTGGATCTTGCCAGCTCGCAAGAATTCTCTCAAAATACGAAATCAACTTTAGGGAAACGATAGAGTTTAGATCCAACGAATTTGCAACAGATGGAAATGCGGCCTCTCAAGGAGATCTAAGTCACATTCAAGACCCAAAACTGTATTCAAGGGATGGAGGAAGACGTTTTGCCATTTCAATATGACTGTATAACTCAAAATATCCAAATCTAATAGCTTGTCACCACTACTATTAAATGAGATAAGGATTAACAATGGAGTTTCGATAAACTTAGTACTGGACAAACTCCTCAAGGACGAAAATCAAGATTTAACATAACCTGAATATATGGGCACATACCATAAGTTTGGCTGAAAATACAGATGCAAATCACAGTTAACACATGGGTGGTTGATAAGAGTTTTTATTATACCGAAAATAAACCTCTAACATTTTCACAGTCCAACCGAAGGTAGATAGAATAATATCATTTTCGTTAACTACAAATTACAAATCACAAATTAAATATGGATTCCTGGCAGATGATTAAGGTGCAACTATGATTTAGCTCAGTTCCTCGGAATAAAGGAATACATTGCTCGAACAAAAAAATGGGAGAGAACCTTCGAAGCGTTTTACAATATTTGGGTTCAATCAACTGCAGGAGGAATTTATGACACTACTTAACACAGGTAGAAAATTAACTAAAGTCAGTAATATAATGAGTGCCATATTAACACAAGTAAGAGCTTTAGTCGGGTATTCAATTTTTTCCCAGGTGCATGCCCTTCCGCATGTGGAGAAAATCCTCTCAAAAGCCCCAGGTGACGACGTGCATCCACATTCCTCCGGTAGTGAGATCGCAGGCTTCGATCAAGGAAAATGGAACAATCTCAGATCCATAACAAGATAACCAGACAAATCGCACGCTCCCCCCTTTGCTTCAGCTCGTGTCTTAGAAACCAACGATTTCAGGCTCCCCTCGTGAATATCCTCATGGCATGAGAATGATGGGATCGAAATACCATGTGTTCTTTCCCCCCCCTCCATTACACTTGCCTCCTCCTTAATAGCATGGGGTGGCTCCTTCATCGTCGGGATTTCCCCACTAAAGCTGGGATATTTTTCCCCTCCATTAATTAGGGTTTCTATTTCTAAGGGTATGACCACCTACTCTAAATGACTCATTTCTTGGGAGGAAAAAATATTGAGGAAGACCTGGCATGAAATCCTCAAAGATTCTCTTGCATGAGTTGGTTACTTCCCCCCAAAAGGTAGGAATCCACAAATATAAAAATATATATAAACTTTCCAAAGTCTCTCTCATATTTAGAGAGGTGAGCATAAACTTGCATATCAGTTCACCTCAAATAAATATTGGTAACATATACTATACCATGACGATGATATGGAAGTTATTCTTGTGTTTTAATATATATATATATATATGTATCAAGGCTATATGTTGAAGACATAAAGCTTGAATGATACTATGTAAGTTAAAGTAGGGAGTTACCATTGTTTTCCTTCAAGCTTTATGTCTTCAACATATAGCCTTGATACATATATATATATTAAAACACAAGAATAACTTCCATATCATCGTGATGGTATAGTATATGTTACCAATATTTATTTGAGGTGAACTGATATGCATATGATGGCATCTTTATAATTTTATGGTGACTATAGCACCTAGTCCCTTAGTAATTAAATTATTTAGGTTTCCCTCCCTTTGGCTCTTTTTAAATTTCAAGATACTTTCTTAAACTTCCTTGTTGAGGATAAAAGGATGGTATCTTCTTATATGATGGATAAATTATATTAGAATTTAACTAACTAGGCTATAGTATTTTTTTTTAATTGGGCTAATTATGGAGAGAATAGGAATGCCTATAGGATGGCATAGTTAAGATGATATGAAGACTAGGAAGGAAAACAATGGTAACTCCCTACTTTAACTTACATAGTATCATTCAGGCTTTATCTCTTCAACATATAGCCTTGATACATATATATATTAAAACACAAGAATAACTTCCATATCATCGTCATGGTATAGTATATGTTACCAATATTTATTTGAGGTGAACTGATATGCATATGATGGCATCTTTATATTTTTGCGGTGACTATAGCACCTAGTCCCTTAGTAATTAAATTATTTAGGTTTCCCTCTCTTTGGCTCTTTTTAAATTTCAATATACTTTCTTAAACTTCCTTGTTGAGGCTAAAAGGATGGTATCTTCTTATATGATGGATAAATTATATTAGAATTTAACTAACTAGGCTATAGTATTTTTTTTAATTGGGCTAATTATGGATAGAATAGGAATCCCTATAGGATGGCATAGTTAAGATGATATGAAGACTACGTCATCGAACTTAAAGCTCCCTCATAATTCTCTTTTCACCTTCATGTTTTTTCGTTGGCCCCTCGTTAAGTTGTGGCACTATCTTACGTCTCTTAAGTTTTCCACTTAGGTAATTTAACTTATATAAGATGCAGGGTTTTGTTTTTGATGGGGCCTTGGCATTGAGCTCCTCACCAGAAACAAGTACAATATCATTCGTAATCAAAAAATATCCAGGGTATGCGAGAGGAATATTACAGTTTCCAGTCACACTCACTAACCAATGCACTAGAGATAGTTCCCATTCCGATAGAGACCAGTCCCACTCTAATTGTATACCCAAATCCATGGGCAGGTGACGAGATTCATTTTAGTAGTGACTCTGTTAATGCAAAAGAGATATCTTAACTTGAGTCCAGCTCTGCCTTACCCAAGTCTAGCCATGCCCCAACATTTATCCCTTATATTCACTTGGTAATTCAAGTTAAAGCATATAAAATTTTGGCGTGTGTTTTTCCAACCCAACATCTCACTCTATCCTATTCTTGTATTTCTCTCTAATATAATCCTCTTTTCCTGCTTCCCAACCCGCAAACCTATGAATCTAGGTAAGAAAGTTTCCTTCGGGGTGCATAGAAAACTCAACTTTACTAAGTGGTTATTTCCAATGTGAACGAGTTGCAAGCAACTTTCTCCTATATTCCCCCATTCATTCTATAATATCTATTAAACCTTTTTACTATTGCTATTACATGTTCTATCCATTTACGAGGAAGTTGAAATCAGATTGAACTATAGATTTGTACATCTACAAGTGAAATGTAAAGCACACATAATGTTAAAAAGAAAATTCTTTTCCCAACCAAATGCAAGCCACATAAAATTGAAAATAAATAAAAAAAAGTGCGTAGAATCATAACATTTTTCTTGTTGTTCTAAATAAATTCTCTCTCTGCTAAAATTTCTTCCAGCCCACCATTTGCACCGTAGCTTCCAAGAGCTTCTAGAATCAGGATTTTGAAACATATTTGGAAGTTGATTTGTAGAAGTAAATATCTTATACTATGCATCTGAAGTAAATAAGTAAATATCTTATACCGTGCATTTGGAAGTTGATTTGTAGAAGTAACCCATAATTTATTATATAAATCAAAACCCATGAAAAACCTGAACTAAAAATAATTTAATTAAAATAAGTTTAAGAAATGATTTTTCTTTACATACCTTACAAACATGGAAATACATCCTTGAAGACCTCCAATCGAGTACCAAGCATCATGCTTCCATACATACGCATTGCCAACGATGGAATGAAAATTATGCACAGCAGCTATGGAATCTTCAACACCCGAGGCTAGAAAAAAAAAGAGGACAAAAGAAAACCCCAATATTCAACACCAAGCCCAGAAAAAACAAAAACGACCAAATAAAAATTCTACATAGTAGCCATAGAATCTTCAAACACCCGAGGCAAAGAAAAAAAAAACCCAAATCTTCAACACCCGATCTTAAACAAAACAAAAACGATAAAATAAAAATTCTACACATCAGCCATAGAATCTTCAAACACCCAAGGAAAGGAAAAAAAGAGAGGTTAAAATAAAACCCCAATCTTCAACACCCAAGCCGAGCCCAGACAAAACAAAACAAAAAAGACAAAATAAAACCCAAAAGAATGGTATATTATTATGCTAAATGTAATTACAAATTTACCTCCACTTTACCCATGAACAAATCAGTCTCTCTTTGATTTTGTCCTTCCCATGATAAGCCACCACTCCTTCCCAAAAAAATGAATTTAGAGTTGTTATTAGAATTAAATATTAAAAATTGGATTTCCATTAATTTCGTCCTCCTTCCAAGGATAAGCCGCCACTACATTGAGTGAAAATGGAAAGTACCAAAAAAGAAAAATTGAATTTTAAGTTGTTATTGAATTTAAAAATTATAAATATTTTTTTACACACTTCCATTTATATATTTTTGTCAAGGAGTATGTGATAGTTAAAGGTTTTACATAGACATCTATTGTGAGTTAAATTGGTTAGGTGTAGATGCAGAGGGAGTTTAATTAGTATTGTGAGTTAATATGAAGTTAAATTGGTTAGGTGTAGATTTAGAGAAAACTTCATTAAAGAAAAAGGTATGCTTGTTTTTAATATAAAATTCATGTAAAAGAGGAAAATTAACTTATATTGTATGTTTAATTTTATTTTTTTTTTTGTGATTTTTATGTATCTATATATAAATTAAAATGAAATACACTATTTTATAAGTAATTTTGATTTGGTTTTAGTATATATATATATTTCTTATTTATTTATATAATAATATTGAGTTTTTTTGTTTCACAATATGAAAAGTTATTTAATCATTAAAATCAAAGTTAAGAGAATAAAAATTATTTAATTTTTTTGATTTTTGTCTTATCATTTATATAATGCCAAAGATAAATTCGCCACAATTTTTAATGTATGTGTAACATCATTTTTAATAAAGGAGGTAGTATTGTTAATAGTTGTCTAGTTAGGTAAAGAGACTTATGATATACTATGTAATGACAATGACAATAACTAGACAATGAGAATGAGAATGATAATGAAAATGACATGAATGGTGATATTGATGATGATGATGAAAATGAATATGGCGATGATGATGATGATGACAATGGAAATGGTGATGACAATGAAAATGATGATGAAACTAGTAACAAGGGCATGATGTAGGAAAAAAAATCAATGTCTTAGGCCATTC
Source organism: Pseudotsuga menziesii (assembly GCA_001517045.1). Lineage (NCBI taxonomy): Eukaryota > Viridiplantae > Streptophyta > Pinopsida > Pinales > Pinaceae > Pseudotsuga > Pseudotsuga menziesii. The sequence continues at coordinate 154,555 of LPNX010249392.1, read as the reverse complement.
TACCTACTTATGTGGCTCAGAAACCATGTTGACAATGACGATGATGACAGAAATGAAAATGGTGATGATGATGATGAGCCAATGAGAGATTATGAATATGATAATGATGACATTGTTGATGATGTGATTAGATGATGACGAAAATGACAATGACGTCATTGAAGATGATGACGAATATGATGTCATCATCATCATCATCATCATCGATGGCGAGTTAAGGATGAAACCTTACCTAATGGCACATTTGCACCTCGGAGAACAACTATAACCTATTAAATCTATTGATTTCAAAGGTTGGAATCCATATGGGGGGTTAATTGCTTAGAGTTCAAGCTTGAGAGGTGTATAAAAAATGGAAGGTTTGAACCTCCTCATGACTCTTATATGTTTGTTGCATTCAATGGAGGACCTTGAATCTACATAGGTAAGGACTAAATGTATTTCCAAATGAAATATATAGTTGTTGGAATTCTACCGCACCATCGAATTTGTTGGTTTTGGGTATTTTTAATTCCATCAACAAAGAATTATTTTTGTGTGTTAATATTTTGAAATTTACATAGAAACAATTGGTGCTAAAATGGAGCTAGAACATGCCTAGTTTTGCACCTAGACAACCTAGCACGAGGAGAATTTAAATGTAATTAATTTGGTATGATAAAGTGGAAAAAATTTGTGTCCAATTTAGCACCACCCCAATATAATGCACCTATTTTTTCACATAGGCAACCTAGCATTAGGATAATATAAATTGAATTCAATTGGGATGCTAAAGTGGACCCAATTTATGTCTGTTTTGTCGCCATCCCAATAGAATGTGCCTCATTTTTCTCCTAGACAACATAGCATAAGGAGAATTTAATTGTAATTGATTTCATGATTTCATGATTTTGTTTAGTTGAAAGTCTTTAACTTTCAACTACAGTGAAAAAAGGATCTAGTAGAAGTGTTGAGGATCTTTGGATGGATAATAAAGGTGAGTTCAAATATAACGAGTTTTCTAATTTTTGTAATCAAGGATAACTTTTTTAGGTTATGTTAGCACTGGAATTGAGCCAAAGGTTGCAGAAGGACCACTCCCAGGTAACAGCAGAACCACTTTCAAAGACAGAACTGGTCTTCTACTCCTCTGAGAGGGATCTCTCACCAAATATTAACAATGCCAGATTTGTACAAGTGAAAATATATATTGTTTGTGAAGTTGGTTGAAACAAGACATAGAACCATTGGGCAATGGAGTCAAGAAGTGTAACAGAAATGAACAGAACTTAAGCAGATAATTTCAACACAGAGGCAAGATAGCCATTCGATCATAGTCAAATTATAAATGTCTGGTGGGAAAGGAGAACATGAACAGACCAGCAACACAGAGCATTGGAAACTGAATTTTGTATTAACTTTAGAAGAAAGCTTTAGTAGATATCTAAAACAACAAACGGAGCATAGCATGTATGAATTCCAAACTGTTATACACTTATTTTAGACATGAAAGAAAACATAATGGAAGAGATAAACTAGAAAAAAATTCACATGAGAAATGAAGCAACATACTGTAACTCAAACAACACGTGAATCCCTATTTTAAACACCGACCTCACCTCTGCAACTTTATTAAAATACTCTCGAAAGAATACACTACAAAATTACATTGGTTCCAACCCTTTCTCCTTCTTCAGGAGGTACATTTATAACATTTTGGACTTCCTAAACTGACATTCAAGAATCAAAATTTTTTACAACTAAAAAGAAACTTCTAACAAAATCATAGGTGACGCATCCACCAGGATTTACATAAAAACTGAAAAATGAAATATGGGAGTGATAGCTGTACAGAGTTCCGAGAGAGTGCCCATTGGAAAGGGAATGCACACAGATAAAACTTCCCAAGTACTATCATTGCCACTTCTATGGATGTGTTTTGAATTTGTCCAAACCGTATTGCTGAATGGATCTCCATAGGTTGGGACCAGGTAGAGTCGCAACTGCCATGTTGAATGCTTGCACTTTGTGCTCCATCATTTTTGGGTACGAAGTCTCAGGGACTTCGGCACAGGTGGTCTTAAAATCAAACAAAAATTCAAATTCACCGACCATCTTATCGAAAACAATCTTTCCTAACAATGATTGTTGCATGTATCCAAACTTGATATTGTCTAATCGACAATGAACCAGACGCTTCCGATACTCCTTTTGGGACAATAAAGGACGCTTCTCTTCCCAAAAGAAAGGTATCACTCTTCCTACCAGCAGTTTGAATAGCCTAATAACCTTCTTGAATTTGTGCTCAATAACCTCTATTTTGGATTGTACAATCTCCAACATCTTGTGCTTAGAAATTACCTTTCTATCCCCTGAGACAAAAACAACCCTATTTTGGATGCCCTACAGATTGGCCAAATCGTCTGACAAGGAGCTTAGGAAAACAACGACATTTTCTGCTATTGCCACAAGTCTTTTCTGCATTTCACCTAATACTGTGAGGACCTTTTTATTGGTCTCTATCATAGCATTTTCCTGTTCTTTAATGAAATCTATATAAGTTCAAAACTTGTCAGCCTCTATAATGATCTGATCCCAGATCAAATGTCTAGCGCCATGCAAGGAAAATTTATTGACCGCCTGTTGGCTTAACTTGGAATTTTGTTGAATCAATCCTTGGCATTTCTCTTCCATCTTTTCCTTTCCTTGTCTCTTTTTGCCTTTTTCCTTTTCTAGTTCATCGATTGGCTTCTTTAACTTAACAAGCTCTGTATCTTTCAGGCCTATATGGGACATTTCTCTAGCAAGAGAACCAGTGTCTATCTCTCCAGCTACACCTACGGACTGAAGTGCACTCTTAGCACTCCTTCCTTGAATTTCCCTTTCTTTTATTGCTAATATGGATTTTAATTCCGCTTCACTTTTCTTCAAAAGTTGGATGTCTGCTCCCCACTGCCTTTCCTTTTCTTCGAGATTTAGCAGCTTGGCTTTGCAGTCGGTAAGCTCAGTGTTCAATGTCTCTTTCTCTTTTTTTAAATCAACCAATTCTTCTGTCTGGGTGAGCTAGGTAGCAGGAATTTTCAACTTCCCTTTTAGTGTATGGATCTCTTTCTCCTTATCATGGAGCAATTTCTGAGCCAAAACTCCCTTATGTGCTGGTCCCTCTATTTGTATTGCTTCGTTTTGCAAATTGTTGATTTGGGCCTTGAGGGCTTTATTCTCCACTCTTACCTTTATCAAAAGCTTCAAAGTCTTTGTTTTACTTTCCTCTACCTTGGAAATCTGTATGGTGGCCTTAACCAATCTAGCATTCAAGATATCCCTGATTTCTTTGTTGAAGTGTATTATTTCAGTAGTAGTAACCTTTGAGAGGTTCACATTAACCTCTAACACATTATTTCCCATTTCCAAGGCTAAGCTAAGGGTGTCAGTGGCATGATCCCTTACAATAATTAATGCCACATTTGGGTAAAGTAACTATGTTTCCTCGCTATATAGCTCTGCTGTCTCTTTGAAAGTTTTATCAGGCCTTTCCCAGTAAGAGCCTAGATAGTCTTATTTGGATGCATGCATGATTGGAGTCTGCCCCTCAAATACATATTCTTGGATTTGTAATTCGGCTACCTCAGGATCTTCTTGTTTATTTTTTTTCTCTGTATTCTTCTTCTTCATCTTTTGCTTTGTATTTCCCTTTTTAACTTGCACTAATTGTTTTCCTTGTTCTAGTTTTTTCCTTTTGGGCATGTTGGATGTGTCCACCTCTTAATTATTGATAGGCTCCAGACCCCCTCTTTTCACTGAACTTGTTGAATAGCTGACCAATGATGATACCTCCCCATATATTGGAACTATTTTAGCCAATTCTCTTTCAGGAGAAGCTATTCCTGGAAGGTATGAGATACTGCCTCATTCTATGTGAGTATCCATCGAGGAAAGATTAGGGAAATCATCCCAATTTGCTGCTTCCCTGAGTCCGAGTATCTCATTTTGTTCAAAATCCTTGCACTTGTGAGCCTTCCTCCTTTTGGAAATTATTTGATGAGGATCGTACTTTACAGCTTGTTTTAGAGAAAAACCCATGCCCCTGAACAAGTTGGTAACCAGTGGCAAAGAAACTTTGCTCTTGACTATGTATGGTCTCACTTCCCACAGGAAAATCAAATTTGAGCTCTTTTTATAGCTCAAGAAGTGATCTTCCTCGACAGTTAGTCTTTGTGGGATCAATTCCAGGGAGAAAACCCTGATGGTTAGAAAAGATAGTAGAATGTAGGGTTGATGCACAAAGTCGTACAATATTATGGTCGTTCCAAATTCTGTCAGGAACCAGTCCCCTTATATTCTTGCTATTTGACAACTGTATCATTTGTCTCATCGTAGGAAACACCCTAAGTAACCTTTCCTGAAAGAAAAGGCTGTATACTTTGGCCATCAATTAGTTCATGAACTTACAATAGTCTGTGGCCATATCAATAGTGATTTCCAATTCAGGTACTTGCAGGTCTTCTTCATTATAAGCTATAAGGATCCTCAGCCAAAAGGACTGGAATCTGAACACTTTAGTGTCATGAAAATTCATTAATAGAGAATGGATGTTCTCGGCTAGGAATTCATCAAACTTAAGGTAGAAAGATTGATAAGATTTCCCGAGCAATTCAAGTTTGGCTAGACAAATGCTCAAGAGGACCAATAGACTCAACAATGACTCTATGACATAAGCATTGGTATCTAGACCTAAAAACTGACTGGCCAGGGATATACACCACTGAGTTTCTTCATTGAATTGGCTAAGGTCGATAGGGTATGACAGGTTGATGGGTTCACCACTGGGTTTTGAACAGGACTTCAAGAAGGTTTCTCTACTTTCGTCGGTATATTATCTAAAGAAACATATAATATTTTCCTCTTGGTAGTTTTGGGATATATGGACAAATTCATCCGGAATGTGCAGGGTTTTGCAAATGACGGAAGCCTGGACTGAACAAAGGATATTGGACTTTGACTTATTCATATTGACTTCTTCGGCGATAGAGAAATTGTCTGCACGCCATTTGACAAACTCAGGTCAATGGGGGGTTTTGCCAACAGAGAAGAAATGTAAAAAGGATTTAAAAACACCTAAGGAATCTCTACCTCATTCTTTAAAGATTTCCAATTTACCTCTGGCAGTTTCAATGGCTTCTCCCACCAAGATGGTATTGAAAATCTCGGAATTCTCGTCTACGAGACTTTCCTCTATCGTCCAACATGTGACCTCATGTTCTGTATCATCTCTCACCCCTACCACTTCTACTGCTCCTATCAAATCCATTTTCAAATAGCATTGAGGAGGTATCAGGGGCCTACCTTTATTTTTAGCATAGTATCTTGGTGTGTCTGTGTTGGTGCTCTGTATGCAGTTGGGTATTCGACGACTTCAAGGCTTTAAAAAATACAAACCTTTACAACTTCATGTGGATATTTTTATATATTTTTACATAGCGTAACCTTTGCGCCTTTCCCAAGTAGCTTGCACCATGGATATTACTCCTTGCAATATAAGCCTTTAGTATGTGAGGTCCTTTATGCTAAATTCTTCCTTACCTCATGCGTGTGCAGCTCAACCGTCGATCAAGATCATCTTTTCTTCACAACTGTTGATCTGAGTGGACCTTACCACTTTTCATGATGTGAGATTATGATCCCCTCCATGCTAGTTTAGATTTTGAAATAAACCATGACCGCAGATCTCCCTCCACTCTTGTAGCAACCGTCGATCTAAGCGAATTGTACCACTTTTCACGATTCAAAATCACTACTGCATCCTTGCTAATATAGGATGTGAAATCATTTATGACTGTGGATCTTCCTAGATCCCAACCTCGGTCGTTATATGCCTCCACCTTTTAACCTATTTAACAATTCGAAAAAGTGGCTTTGGTCGAGCATGTTCACCGTGGAAATTTTTTTGATGCCATTGATATGCCATCAGATCAATCTCAACCTTCTATTATGACTCCTGTTTAATTCCTTCAACGCATCCCATGTTCTCTGCTTTACCCTGCATTGCTGATCCATGGAGTGTATTGCCTCTTTCAATATTCATTACTCCAAAGTGGGGCCACCAATTTACACTATCCTTTCCTTCATTTAAACTGCAGCCTATTCTAGTGGTTGAATGCTATCTTGTATATTCCATCAGCCTCCCTGCAAACTCTAAAGTTTCCTTCCCAACACTTTTTTGCAGAATGAAACTTCCCACATATCTCTTATAATCAAAACTTTGATAGAGTGTTAACAACCGGCTCCACAAGGGACGCTATCCTCCCAATGAGGTAGAAAAGAACCCATAGATTAGTCACCTACTCCATTGACAACATCCTTTTATTTTACTTTCTGAAAGAAAACATAGTTTTAAAGAATGGTTACCTCTTCCGATCTTAGGGCCTTCTCTGCGGGCTTCAAATCTTCTGACTCACCATCTGTACTGACTAAAACATAAAACATATTTACACTATGATACATCGACCTTAGTCCCTTTACTCCAAGTAATGTTTTAGAAACCTCCCATTCACTATGCCTCCATCATACTATGACCCATCTGGATAGTGTAGAATGAAGGCGTTTTCTCCTATATCTACCGTAATAAGGTATGGGCCTACCCATAAGTGGTCAAATTTTTCATGTTTACCTTTCTCTTCACACGGGGCATCCCACTTCAACACTAGGTCATCGACCTAGAAAACATATTCCTTTATTCTTATGTCGAAGGTATTCTTCATCTTCTCCTGGTGTATCTGGACTTTATCATAAGCTTTGTCCCTCACTTCATTCAGTTCAATAATCTGGTTGATCCTTCTTTAAATGGGATTAGGCTCATCCAATGGGTCTTGTAACAATTTCATGACTGGAACACCCAGGGAGGCAGGGAAAATTACCTCGGCCCCATATACCAATTGAAACGGTGACATACCAATAGCCCTCTTTGTGCTGATCCTGTCATCCCACAAGGAATATTTAAATTTCGTGTTCCAAGCTCTCTTGTTATCCTCCAACAACTTCTTAATAATCCTCACAAGACTTTTGTTAGAGGATTCTGCCAATATGTTTTCTTGTGGGTAATAAGCAGTAGAGTGATTTACACTTATGTAGTATTTGTGGAAAAAATTGATCATATTCTTAGACTTAAATGCAGATGCATTGTCTGTCATAATTCACTTAGGGCATCCGAATATCACCAAAATATTATCTTCTAAGAAATCCATTATTACCTCTTTTGTAGCCCTTCTGGTGGGTATGGATTCGATCCACTTTGTAAAGTAATTAGTGGCTATTAGAATCCACTTATGCTGTCCTGAGGAGTTTGGGTTTATCTCTTTGATGAAATATAACCCCCACTACTGGAAAGGAGCTTCCACAGATATAGGGTTGAGGGGAAGTGAAACCACTTTTCTTTTCCCTTTAAAAATCTGAAACTGATGACATTTATTCATTTCCTTATAGAAATCTGAGAACAAAAAAGGAACTAAAATCCTTCCCTCAGAATTTTATTTGTGGTTACTTTCCAAGAATGATGTACTCCAAAATCTCCTCCATGAAATTCCTTCACTATATGTTGGGATTCGTTTTCCAGAAGACAATTCAGTAGTATTCCCCCAGGGTCTTTCCAATAAAGATATTGTTCTATGATGCAAAATTTTGCAGCCTTCAGTTTCATGGATCTAGCTCTGGTTTTGCTTAGCCCTACAGGAGGTTTTAAATTATGCAATACAAAAATAATGTCAGCATACCCAGGAGATGTAGAAAAATCAGGCTTCACTTGCATCTTCGCCTCTACCCAATCGGATTGACCAACTAGAAAATTTAGCTGTAGAGAGTCACAATGGGAGTTCATCATCATTTTAGCTAACCCTTGTCCTTTGATCAATTTTTTGGGCTTAATTTATATGTCGTATTCTAGAAGCACTGCAACCCATTTAGTTCTCTTTCCCTCTGGATCTGGCTATGTAAGTATGCTTTTCACCACACTGCTGGGTACATAGGCAATTATGTGGGAATGGAAGAGGTATATTCTGAAATATTTCAAGGCCTTAACCAAAGCATAAGATTTTTTTTCCATTATATTATATTTCCATTCTCCATCCCTCAATAACTTATTGAAGAATGCTATAGGTTGTTCTTCACTCCGATCATTTTTCTCCAGCAACACTGCCGCCACAGTATGCTCTGAAGCATACAAGAACACTAAGAAATATTTATCAAAATATAGACTGACCAGTACAGGAGCCTCTGAAATGGCCTATTTTATATTTTTGAAAGCCTTCTTGGCTTCCATCGTCCATTTGATTTAGTGATCTTTCCTCATCATATAAGTAATTTCCATCAGGATTTCGACGAAGCTAGGGATGAATCTCCCCAAGAAATTTACTTGACCGATGAAATAATATATTTCCTTCTTGCTCCTCAGTTCCTCTACTCTCAAGATGCCCTTTAACCTATCTAGATCGATCCTGATTCCTTCCTTCAAAATGATGTACCCCGGTAACTTTCCTTCCTCTAGAGCGAAGTTTGACTTTCTAGGGTTTAATCAGATGCCATACTTCCTACACTTAATGAAAACCCTTTCTAAATTCCTGATATGATCTTTATCCCACTTGGAGTATACAGTAATGTCATCCATGTAGATGACCACAAATTTGTCTCTTTCATCTGCAAAAGCAATATCCATGGCATCTTGGAAAGTTTCTCCAGCATTGATTAATCTGAACAACATCTTTGCATACATGAATGTACCCCAAGATGTGGTGAAAGCAGTTTTTTCTTTGTCTTCAAGCATCACCTTCACCTGATTGTAATCGAAAAAACCATCCATAGTGGATATTCTTTCTAAGCCTACCACCCTCTGTAGGATTCGGTCCATCTTCGGCAACGGGTAATTGTCTTTCAAAGAACCTTTATTTAAGTTTCTGAAATCTACACATAACCTTATCTCCCCATTATTTTTCCAAACATGAACCAAATTGGCTACCCATCTCGAAAACCTCAGAGTCATAATTATTTTTGCATCAAACAACCTTTTTACTTCCTTTTCAATAATGGGAACTAGCTTCCGATTGATCCTCTTGAGTTCCTACCTAAATTATTTCTCCCCAGGTTTAATCAGGATAGTCTGTTGTATGATGGAAGTGTCATATTCTTTGAGATCTTCATAACTCCACGCAAACACATCCATGTATTTCTTCATCAGGTTCACATACCCTTATTTTTCTTTAGCAGGAAATTTCTTGGACAACTTTATAATTTTTGGGTTACTTTCAGTGCCAATATTTATATCTTTGACTGTGTATGTGGCAAGTTCGACCTTCAGATCTCTGGCTACGTCATTCTGGTCAAAAAGGGACTCTAAGGGGATCAAACATCTGGGAATATGATTTCTTTTCAACTAGATTATATCCCTACCTCCTAAGGATTCTTTCATTTTCCCTACCCTGGCGGCCTCTTCCTCTTCCTCTTCAATGTCTAGGAAATTCTCGTATTCAGTGTCAATCTCATCTATGCGGGTGTTTACAAACTCACCGGACAACTCCAAAATCTCTTGATGTGCATATCGTCTTCAAAAAATTTCCAATATCTAGTGTTGTCCGGTATAGAAGGTCTATTCACAATATCTACTTTGTATTTCCTTTTTCCTACTATAGGGGCCTCAAAATTTCCGGTTGTAGTTTCCAGAGAGTCCGCAATCGTATTCTCATATCTAGGGATCACTTGGATTGCATGTTCAGTGAATTAATTTCCAAACATGTCCCACACCTCATTTCAGTAATATCTCATTCTTGGATGTCTATTTTGGTAGCTGTCATTCACCTGATTCACTACAAGCTCTGAATCTCAAAACATTTGGACCCTTTTAGCTCCTAAATCCTTTAGCGCATGTAGGCCCAGCAACAAGCCCTCATACTCTACTACATTGTTAATGCATTCAAAAACCAACTTATAAGAATAAGCTTTGGTATCTCTAATGGGGGATATTATGTACACACCTGCACCAGCACCTGCTTTAGCCACTGATCCATTGAAATATATCTTCCAAAGTCCTTCGTCCTTCTGCTTTCTCTCTAAAGATTCCAGTTCGCTAGTATCTCCTTTATCCCTTTTACTTTTCTGTGGCACAATGAATTTTTAGTTAAAAGGAGACATATCATTGAAGAAGATAGACGGCCCTAAGCCTGTGTCGACGGCATAAACATGATGGATGTCAGGCTAAGCCTGAATGCTAACAATGTAAGGAAATATTTTCTCACTGTATAACCTTTTGTCTTCATTCCAAATAGGAATTGTTACGTAGGACATGTCCATTTGCAGGCTACCCTTCATCTTTGAAGTCCAAGACCTTGACAACAAAATACCAAACTTTGGGGGAATATCGGCCACAACAACATCCATGACCACAATTTCAGATGGAAATTTATTTAAATATACCACCACTTTGATCAAGCTCAAACATTTTACCCTTTTAGAATCAAAGGAATACAGGTCTTTATAAGGCCTTGTAATCTCCGATCCCAGACTCTCCACCACTCCCTTTGGCATCAGATTATGTGAGGATCATGAATCCAACATAGCATTGTGTAACACCATGTCATGTACATTCAAGCTCATATAAAAGGGTGGCACCTCCTTGTCTTCACTTTCCACGCTGTCAATCTTAGATCCCAGAATAATACTAGGGTTGTCTTCAGTCAACTCTAAGATATCCGGGTGAGCTTCTCCTTGATTTGCAATCATCTTCATTATAGTGTCCCTGTATTCCTGATTCCTCAATAATTCATTGAAAGGGATTGAAACATTTAGATTAGCTAGCTCACTTTGGAGGTTACACATGGTGGGGGGGGTTTCCCAGCTACACAAGTTTCGTTTGCTCCATCTCCATCACATTACTGTTGGGGCACGCACCTTAACGGTCCTTAACTGTGGTAACTCCACGGTTTTTGTGGAAACTTGTGAGCGGATTTACGACTCAAAATAGTCTTAGGGGTGCCGGGGTTAATTCAAAGCCCTATTTTTCTAATCAACCCATGGTTTAAGTCAAGGTTTTAGGGTTGGGGGTGCCCATGGTTTAAGCCCAAGGTTTTCTAATAAGTGCACTAAAAATAAGCACTCTTGTAAAGAAGTCGGTTTAGGATTTTGAGGTAAGATGAATTGATGTGAAGCTAAGGCTTGTTTTTTAAGTAAGTTTAAGTCCCATCTATGTGCATGGACGACCTCTGCAGCTGTGTGCGCAGAGGGTTTTGGGTGATTAAGAAGATCTGCAGCTGTGTGCGCATAGATCTGCAGCTTAGTGCGCAGCTTTGAGGAATTGAAGGGATCTGCAACTGAGTGTGCAGATCAGAACTATGGTTTTTGTAAAGAGTTGAATAAAACACAGTTCTGTGGATGTAGCCCCTATACTGGCGGTGAAACACATTATATCGTGTGTTGTGGTTTTGTTGTGTTGTTGTTTGTTTTTTTATGCATGAATAATTATATAACTGATAAGTAAGATCACTGCTAATTATTAAATTCGCTGTGAATTCCTAGTAAAGGGTTAAACAAAGCACTATTTTTTTATCTAACCGCGAAGCTAAATAAGTGAATATCAAAGCTCTGTTTTTTAATAATTATCATTTGTTAGAAGCTAAAGGTACAGTAATATCCCTCTTCTACTTGTAGAAACCTGATTCTACAGCATCCCATAGCTGTTTCGAGTGAGACCGCAACCTGTTCACAGGTTGTTTCCAAAAGGGCCAACACTGTGGGTCTTTTGTTGGTGTGAAGACAAAAGTATAGAACCCGGGTCTACCCTAAGGCCAACAATTACCAGTCCCTTTTTCGACTTCCCTAGATGCTACCAACTCCTTTTGTTTCTCATTTCCTTTTCCTGGGCCGGTCTGACTACTAAAAGGTTGGTTTGGGTTTAACCCCCCTTCGTTTATAGAAACATCTCTACTTCTTAAATTGATCTTCCTAACATTGTCTATATCATTCATATACCCCTTATGATATTGCTCCAATTCCTCTGTTAGGGTCTTATCATCCACTTGTGTGAACATGTCATGTTCCTCCTCAGTTAAGTAGATTTCAGAGTCTAAATCTCTGAAATGATGCATATGATCTTCGATAGACTCTGACTCATCTTCGGTAGCGACATATTTTTCAAGGAAAAGAGGCCTAATTGGCTACTTTTCTTGGTTCCTTGGATTCCTCACATCCCTTGGTATATTTGGTTGGAGTGGGAGAGGAATCGACCTCCTAAAATTGGGATTCCTTATCTGAGGTTCATTGTACTCTTGGTTTGTTGGGTTGGCCTCCACCATTAGCCTATCCATCAAATTTTCCATAGTTTTGAGCATCATTTCAAATTTTACATCACTAGATGAAGACGTAGAAGTAGCGGCGTGTGTCTCTTCTCTACCTTTCCTTCTATCAACCTCCACCCTCGGTTTTATTTTTCCACACGTCATCATATTGGCCTCTACTTCTAGGGTGTCAGTGAACACATCCGAGAGGGTGTTTGACTTTCTTTCTCTTAATAAAAAAGAAAAATCATTATCAAATGCATTAGCACAATGAAGTTTAGCCACCCTGAGTGAAGGTTTGATGTCCGCAGGTATTGAGTTGTAAACTCTCATGAATCCGCTTGAAAACTCATGGACTAACTCAAAACCTCCTTTCTTGAAATTGTTGTATTGAGACAAAACCTGCAATGGGCTTTGTTTATCGTCCCATCTTTCTAGAAATATGGTTTTAAAACCAAAAAAACTGTGCATAAACCTAGGTGGAAAATATTTGTACCACTTCTTGGATTCCCCAGAAAAACTCTGAGCAAACAACCTCATCTTGACATCTTCATCATCCACCTCTTCCCGGTCAATTAAATCACCAAATTTACCCACATGGTATCTCACTGATACATTCCCCTCCCCATTGTGAGTGCAATTCTTTGGGTGTAGTTCAAGGGGAGGTCGTGCAGAACTAGATGTAGGGCTAATGGGGAAAATCTAGTAGCAAACATCGAGGTCGGTCAATTGGGAGAAGACTGGGGGTTAGGAAATTGGGTGTTCTAAAAAACAAGGGCTGTATTTTCATATTTCACCGGGGTCTGTAGGTTTAGCCACAAAGAATAAAGCAGATAGGATCGTAGTATACCAGAGCTAACCCCAACCTCCCTCAGGCCGGATTCAGATTTAGATTTGGTTAGTAGTCTTTTAGCTCTAACTCCCCATTCAGATTTCTCTATGCCATACAAATATTGAGATGATGATGTACCAAACAACGGAAAATTCACTTTCTCTTTATTTCTATCTCTAAGTATTTTTTCTGGATTTTCCACACTTTGCAAATTTTTGGGATCATGGTTACCTCTCATGTGGATCCTTCTGGAAGCCATGATACCTAGTGTGATATTGGTCGAACTGGGTGTGGAGTCACAAGGACAAATATACAACCTTTTCGTGAATGCAGAAATTTCTATTTTCCCTTAGAAATATCTTTTCGAAAATCATGTAGTTCTTCTCGTTCATCCAGGGATAATATTCAACTCGTCCTTGAAAACAACGCAAATGTGTTAGCAATGTAATTAACCCAAAGGTTGCAGAAGGCCAACTCCCAGGTAACAGCAGAACCACTTTCAAAGAGAGAACTAGCCTTCTGCTCTTTCGAGAGGGATATCTCACCAAATATTAACAATGCCAGATATGTACAAGTGAAAATATAAATTGTTTATGAAGTTGGTTGAAACAAGACATAGAACCATTGGGCAACAGAGTCAAGAAGTGTAACAAAAATGAACAAAACTTATGCAGACAATTTCAACACAAGGAAATATAGCCATTCGATCACAGTAAAATTATAATTGTCTGGTGGGAAAGAAGAACATGATTAGACCATCAACACAGAGCATTGGAAAATGAATTCTGTATTAACTTTAGAAGAAAGCTTTAGTGGATATCTAAAACAACAGATGGAGCATAGCATGTATGAATAGAAAACTATTATACACTTATTTCAGACATGAAAGAAAACATAATGGAAGAGATAAACTGGAAAAACATTCACATGAGAAATAAAGCAACAGACTGTAATACAAACAACACATGAATCCCTGTGTAAAATGTCGACCTCAGCTCAAAAATTTACTAAAATACTCTTGAAAGCATACACTACAAAATTACATCGGTTCCAACCCTTTCTCCTTCTTCAGTAGGTATATTTATATCATTTTGGACTTCCTAAACCGACATTCGAGAATCAAAATTTGTTACAACTGAGAAACAACTTCTAACAAACTCGTAGGTGACACATTGGCCACGATTTACATAAAAAATGAAAAATGAAATCTGGGTTGCAGGAGAAAATATGCACGAGAGTCTTCTACACCTCCGTCTAGCGAGTGACAACTGTACAGAGTTTCAGGAGAGGTGACCATTGGAAAGGGTGTGCACACAGAGAAAAATTCCCACGTACTATCATTGACAGTTCTATCGATGTGTTTTGAATTTGGCCAACCCGTATTGTTGAATCAATCTCCATAGGTCAGGATTATGAAAAGTCACAAATGCCATGTCAAATGCTTGTGCTTTGAGCTCCATTGTTTTTGGGTATGAAGTCTCGGGGAATTCGGCATAGGTGGCTTTAAAATCAAACAACAATTCAAATTCACTGACTAGCTTATCGAAAATGATCTTTCCTGGCAATGATTGTTGCATGTCTCCAAAATTGTTGTTGTATAATCGACAATGAATGAGATGCTCCCAATACTCCTTTTGGGACAATAAAGGACCCTTCTCTTCCCAGAAGAAAGGGATCCCTCTGCCTACCAATGGTTTGAAAAGCATGATAACCTCCTTGACTTTGTGCTCAATAGCCTCTATTTTGGCTTGTATAGTCTCCAACATCCTATGCTTAGAAATTACCTTTCTAGCCCTGGAGACAACAACAACCCTATTTTGGATACCATACCAATTGGCTAAATCGTCTGACAAGGAGCTTAGGAAAACGACGACATTTTCTATTGTTTCCACAAGTCTTTTCTGCATTTCCCCTAATACTGTCCGGAACTTTTTCTTGGCCTCTATCAGAGTGTTTTCCTGGTCTTTAATGAAATATATATAAGGTCAGAACTTGTCAGCCTCTATAATGATTTGATCCCAGATCAAATGTCTAGATCATTGCAAGGAAAATTTACCGACCGTTTGTTGGATTAACTTGGCATTTTATTGAATCGGTCCTTGGCATTTCTCTTCCATATTTTCCTTTCCTTGTCTCTCCTCACTTTTTTCCTTTTCTAGTTCATCGATCTGCTGCTTTAAATTAACAAGATCTGTATCTTTCAGGCCTATCTGGGACATTTCTCTACAAATAGAACCGGGGTCTATCTCTCCATCTACACCTACAGACAGAATTGCACTCTCGGCACTCCTTCCTTGAAGCTGCCTTTCTTTTATTGCTAATATGGATTTTAATTCTGCTTCATTTTTCTTCAAAAGTTGGATGTATGCTCCCCACTAACTTTCCTTTTCTTAGAGCTTTAGTAGCTTGTATTTGCAGTCGATAAGCTTAGCGTTCAATTTCTCTTTCTCTTTTTCAAAATTAGCCAATTCTTTTGTCTAGGCGACCTGGATTGCAAGGATTTTCAACTAACTTTTTAGTTTATAGATCTCTTTCTCCTTATCGTTGATCAATTTCTGAGCCAAAAATCCCTTATGTGCTGGTCCCTCTATTTGTATTGCTTCATTTTGCAAATTGTTGATTTGGGCCTTGAGGGCTTTGTTCTCCAATCTTACCTTTCTCAAAAGATTCAAAGTATTTGTTTTACTTTCCTCTAGATTGGACATCTATATGGTGGCCTTAAGCAGTCTAGCATTCAAGATATCCCTAGTTTCTTTGTTGAGGTGTATTACGTCAGTAGTGAGAACCTTTGAGAGGTTCACATTAACCTATGACATCTTATTTCCCATTGCCAAGGCTAAGCTAAGGGTGTGAGTGGCATGATCCCTTATAGTCTTTAATGTCATATTTGGGTAAGGAAACCATGTTTCCTCGCTATATAGCTCTGTTATCTCTTTGAAATTTTTATAAGCCCTTTCTCGGTAAGAGCCTAGCCAGTATTCTTTGGATGCATGCCTATTTGGATTTTTCCCGTCAAATACATATTCTTGGATTTGTAATTTGGCTGTCTTCGGCTCTTCTTGTTTCTATTTTTTCTCGGTATTATTCTTCCTCATCTGTTCCTTTGTATTTCCCTTTTTAACCTGCACTAATTTTTTCCCCTGTTCTATTTTCTACCTTTTGGGCATGTTGGCCATGTCCACCTATTCAATATCCATAGGCTTTGTACCCCCTCTTTTAACTGAACTCACTGAATAGCTGACCAATGATGAGACCTCCTTGGCTATTGCAACTATTTTAGCAAATTTTCTTTGTGGAGAAGCTATTCCTGGTAGGTATGAGATAGTGCCTCATTCTATGCTGGTATCCATTGGGGAAGGATTAGGGAAATCATCCCAGTTTGTTGCTTCCCTGAGTTCGAGTATATCAGTGTGCTCAAAAGGCTTGCACTTGTGAGTCTTCCTCCTTTTGGAAATTATTTGATGAGGATCATAGTTTACCACTTGTTCCAGAAAAAACCCCATGCCCCTGAGCAATTTGGTAACCAATGGAAAAGAATCTCTACTCCTGATTGTGTATGGTCCCACTTCCCAGGGGAAAATCAAATTTGATCTATTTTTATAGCTCAAGAAGTGTTCTTCCTCAATAGTGATTCTTTGTTGGATGAATTATAGGGAGAAAAACCTGGCGGTTAGAAAAGCTGGTAGAATGTAGGGTTGATGCACAAAGCCATACAATCTTATGGTCATTTTGAATTATGTTAGGAACCAGTACCCTTATCTTCTTGTTATTTGACAACTATAGAGTTTGTCTCATCTCAAGAAATCCCCTAAGTAACCTTTCCTAAAAGAAAAGGTCGTATACTTTTGCCATCAATTGGTTCATGAACTTACAATAGTCCATGGCCATATCAGTAGTGATTTCCAATTCAAGTACTTGCAGGTCTTCTTCATTATAATCTATAAGCATCCTCAGCAAAAAGGACTAGAATCTGAACACTTTAGTGTTGTGGAAATTCGCTAACTGAGAATGGATGTTCTCATCTAGGAATTCATCAAACTTAATACATCAAGACTGATAATATTGTTCAGGAAAATTCAGGTTCAGCTGGACAAGTACTCAAGACGAACAATAGACTCAACCATGACTATGTGACATAAGCATCGTATCTAGACCTAAAAAATGACTGGTCAGGGATATATACCACTGAGTTTCTTCATTGAATTGGCTAAGTTCAATAGGGTATGACAGGTCAATGGGTTCACCACTGGGTTTTGAACAGGCCTTCAAGAAGGTTTCTCTACTTTTATTGGTATATTCTTTGAAGCAACGTATACTATTTTCCTCTTGGTACTTTTGGGATATATGGAAAACTCATCCAGGATGTGCATGGTTTTGTGGATGATGGAATCCTGGAATGAACAAAGGATTTTGGAATTTGACTTATTCATAATGACTTCTTCAGCGATAGAGAAATTGTCTGCACACCATTCGACAAACTCAGGGCAGTGGGGGGTTTGGCCAATAGAGAAGAAATGGAAAAAGGATTTAAAAGCACTGCAGGTATATCTACCTTGGTCCTTAAGGATTTCTAATTTACCTGTGGTAGTTTCAATGGCTTCTCCCACTAACATGGTATCGAAAATATCAGCATTCTCGTCTATGAGACTTTCCTCTACCCTCCGACATGTGACCTCAGGTTCTATATCATTTCTAACCCCTACCACTTCTACTGCTCCTATAACATCCATTTTCAAATAGCATTGAGGAGGTATCAAGGGCCTACCTTGCTTTTTAGGATAGTCTCTTGGTGTGTCCATGCTGGTGCTCTATATGCGATTGGGTATTTGGAAGCTTCGAGGCTTCGGAAAAGACAAACCTTTACAACTTCATGTGGATCTTTTTATATCTTTTTACATAGTGTAACCTTCATGCATTTCCCAAGGAGCTTGCAACACGGATATTACTCCTTGCGATCTGATCCTTTGGTATGTGAGGTCCTTTATGCTACATTCTTCCTTACCTCATGCATGTGTAGCTCAACTATCGATCAAGATTGGCTTTTCTTCACAACCATTGATCTGAGTGGACCCTACCACTTTTTTTAATGCGAGATTATGGTCCCCTCCGTGCTATTTTATATTGTGAAATAAACCACCACCGCATATCTCCCTCTGCTCTTATAGTGACCGTCGATACGAGTGACCTGTATGAGTTTTCATAATCTAAAATCGCTACTATTTCCTTGCTAATATCAGATGAAAAATCATTTATGACCATGGATCTTCTTGGATCCCAACCTCATCCGTTAGATGCCTCCACCTTTTAACCTATTTCGTGATTTAGAAAACTGGTTTTGGCTGAGCATGTTTTCCATGTGAAATTTTTTGATGCCATTGATCTACCATCAAATCAATCTCAGTCTTCTATTATGACTCCCATTTAATTCCTTCAGCAAATTCGATGTTCTCTACTTTACCCTACATCTTTGATCCATGGAGTGTCTTGCCACTTTCAATATTCATTACTCCAGAGTGGGGCCGCCAATTTACATTATCTGTTCCTTCATTTCCATCACGGCCTATTCTAGTGGCTAAATGCTATCTCATATATGCCATCAGCCTCCCTGCAAACTCTAAGGTTTCCTTCCCAACACTTTTTTGTAGGATCAAACTTCCCACATATATATTATAATCAAAACTTTGATAGAGTGTTAACATGTTATTTGATTTTTTTTTAATTACCAAAATAATTATGTTTTGGATATAATAAAATAACAAACTAGTGATAAATAACATCTAAAAAATCAAGAAATTAAATGCATTCATTTCCATTAACATCATGTGTTCATAATTACCATTGACATAAGAAATATTAATCGAGCCAAAATATCATAATCCTCATTGTCATCATAATTTCCATCCTCCTCCTCCTACTCATCATCATCATCATCATTTGTTTACTTTTTAGCTCCATCCTGATATAATTCACCTAGTTCTCCACCTAGACAACCTACCATAAGGAAGATTTTTAAGTAACTAATATGGAATGGTAAAGTGGACACAATTTGTGCCCACTTTAGCACCATCCCAATATAATGCACCTAGCTTTGTACGTAGACAACTTGGCATAAGGAGAATATAAATATAATCGATTTAAGATGCTAAAGTGGATGCAATTTATGTCCACTTTATCATCATCCTGATAGGATGTCCCTAATTTTGCACCTAGACAACATAGCATAAGGAGAATTTAATTGGAATTGATTTGGGATGCTACTCTAGGTGCTAAGTGCACATAGTTTGACACCTAAATGGTATCCATATATGCTTTAAATGATAAAAATTATGATGACCTAGATGACAATGATGATCTAAATGATGATAACGACGATGATGTTTTCAATGATGATGATTATCATCATCAGAATGACATCATTTTCATCGTCATCCTGATGATCACTATAGTCATCATCATAATCATAATTTCCATCATTATCATGATGATTATTCTATTCATGTTATCATTTCTAACATGATCATGTTGATTACTATATTCATTATCATCCTCATCATCATCATTTCTGAAAATTGGCCCATAAAGCATGACACCAAAACCGTGGATGATGTTAGCACCAAAATCAAACCTCTGAATCGACAAAGCTTTTGGAGTGAGAGACACCCTATAAAATATCTCCATCTCACCATTGTCATGTTTGTGGGATTATTCACAATAATTATGTTAAGAAACACACTAACGTTTCAAAATACAAAAAACATGTGTGAACAGGTGCACTACTTCAATACATGGCCCTTGCATCAAAATTGCCATCCCATGCCATCTTTTTTTCAAATGCTCACGATGCAAAACACAAAAAAAATTGGGGAATCTTAATTTGTGCTAATTTAGAATCACTCTAAAACTTTATTATCAATGTAATAAAAACAACATGTCATGTTGGTGTTGCATTGGTATCATGTGCAAACTTTTGGCATCAAGTTAAATATGTTTTTAGCATCAACTCATAATCATATATTTGCGACGTGTATCCAATTATCAATTATTATTTAATCATTGATTAATTAATCATAATTATTATTTATAAATATTACTTATTAACTATTAATTTTTTATTGTTAACTATTAAATATACCTCTAGTTGTTGCACTAGGTGGTTGTCTTAATTAAGTGGAAAATTGACCTTGGTAACATCAGTGTTAGAGGTTATACTTGTATGTTGACACTCCTTAACTTACATCCATATTGATGTTTTGGAAAAAAATATGGAAGAGAAAGAAATATAGAGGTGGCCTCCCTTTGGTAAAATGGCAAAGGCTTTCCAAGACAAAAGTTATGGGGTTTGGGGACTATATAATATCCATCATTTTTGGAAATCCCTATATTTTAAGAGATTTTATAGTGTCATACATTACATATGTTTATAGGAATATGTAATCAAATAAAATTACATACACCCCTTTAATTTGGATATTAGATCAAATATAGAATTAAATTAGTATAGAATGGGAAGCTTTAACTCTAGCATTTACCCCTGTAGGCCAATGGCTTGCTCGGAAAATTAGAAATGGACATATTTTGAATGGGGGGAGCTTTAACTCTATCATTTCCACTTATAATGCCAAAGATGTAAAAAAAATTGATCAACTTCTTCAGCATTTGAGTTTGAGTAACACTATGAGCATTATTGAAATGGAGCTTGTTGCTTCATTCCATTTTAAACCCAAGACCAAAATGTCCTTAAAAGTAAAAATAAAGTTAGTTTTTTTGTTAAGATTGATATCCACGTCTTGTGCCTTGGATGTTCTTGGTAAAAATGAGGGCATCAATACGGGGGTTGTCCAAAACAACCTTCTAGGGTGACATATTGGTAGCACCATGATAGGTTCTATTACAATACTACTAGCTTTCTGGAAGAGAGGTGTAGGGTGTGGGGGAGCTACTAAACCTAATGGCCATATTAATCAATGTAAAACCCAATGGATAACAATAATTGTATGGTCAACACCTCACAACCTCCATTACTTATTATTAACTCCAATATCTCAAGTCATGCAGTATCCATAAGTATTGTGACATGCATCGTCATCGTGGACATCGACGTTGTCATCGTCATCATCATCATCAATTCCATATGGTACGTCAACATCATCTCGATCATCATCGTCAACATTAAGTACATCATCAACAAAATCAGCTTCATCATTGTCATTATGGTCACTCATATTCCATTAGTGTTCTTAATCACTCATCGCCATTATGATTCATTTCATGTAATTGTTAAGGTCATTTATATGTCGTTACAGTCATTTCGATGATAATAGGGTCGTTTAGATGTCGTTATAGACATTTAGGTTCCATTTGAATCAATTAGGATCCAAATGTGCTACCACATGCATCATCATTGTTGACATCCACATTGTCATCATCATCATTCAATAAATCAACATCATTGTCTTCGTCGTAGTCATCATCAATGTCATCATCAATTTAATTGTGATATTAATGAGAAAGGAGCCCTACTACCTCACAAGAATGGATGATATAATCTTATACTTATCAAATCATATCCATATGCTCCATCATAATTGTCGTAATGCATTATAGTAATGTTGTTAGGGCCAATTAGATGTAATTAGGGTCTATCAAATGTTGTTGGGGACACTCAAATGCCAATAGAGAAATTTAGGTGAAATTAAAGTAATTTACCCCTCATTAGGATTAATAAAGATCCAAAAGTGCCAGGATTATGATCATTTAGGTTCTACTATGATAAATCAAGATCCAAAATTACTATCACATGAATCATGATCATTTACATCAACATTGATATATCTGACGTTATGTCGGACATTTTTTGAACACAGTTCCTAGCTCTAAACCTGGTGCAATTCCTAGCGTGGTTCCTTTCAATCATTTTGGCATTATTCTAGGGGTTACACGTGGCTCTATACCTAATGCTATGTTGGAATATTTCTAGGTGCAATTCCTGTCTCTATACTTAGCGCTATGTTGGATTTTTTTCCTATCGAAATTCATGGCGCAATTCATGTCGCTAACCCTGGATTAATATATGGTGCTATGCTATTCAGAATATTTTTTTGGAGGCTATTATGGGCATTATATGGGATGCTTTTTTGGATGCTAATTTGGATGTTAATTGGGATGCCAATTGGGATGATAATTGTGATGCTAATTGGGACACTAATTGGGATGTTAATTAGTGATTTAACTGGGATGATAATTGTGATGCTAATTGGGATGCTAATTGGGATGCTAATTAGCGTCCAAAATAATGCGAACTTTTAAAAAAAGGACACTAATTGGGATGTTAATTGGGACACTAATTGGGATGCTAATTGGGATGCTAATTGGGATGCTAATTAGCGTCTAAAATAGCGCTAAATTTTAAAACGGGACGCAAATAATGCCAGTAAAAGTGTCATCCCATGGAAAAGTGTCCAATTTTTCCAAAAAATGATGAAAAATACACTAAAAGTGATAGTGGATGATAAAAAGGAAGCTAAAAGAGACGCTAATCAAAATTTTTTGTTGTAGTGTTTAGTAGTCATTGACAAACTTTTCACATAATTTAGGATAGAAGAATCACTGATTGGAATGGAAGAATATTTTTTTTTAACAAAGGTGATGTGAANAATTTTTTTAAAGAAAGTCCTCCTAGAAATCCCAATATGTCACAAACACTTACTTTGGTCTAAGTGCATGTGGTTAGACCCCCTTCCTTGACTACATCGTGCCTTCTTGCTCATTCAGAGCCTCTATCGTTAATCACAGCCTCCTCTAGACCCTCTTAGCCTGTCCCACACCTCGCACCCAAAACTATAAATGACTGTAGTTTCTTATCTATCTTTGGATTAATGAAAACCTGCTCAAGCTGCGTGTCTGTTTCAGTAAATTAGAGGCCCTGTCCTGCCGGCTTTAGGGCATGGCTGGTTAAGGGATTATGGATTTAAGCTAGATGGGTAGGGCAATTCTTGCTCAGTTCCAGAGTCTCCCAGGGAAAAGGCATCAAAAACGCGATCAGGTGGATCCTTTTGCAACCCATACAAGCGGTCCAAAAGAGAGACATATAGAAGGCCCAGAGCTGATCATTGTAAAACGGTCATTGCTTGCCTTGGCCCTAAGTTCTTCCCCTTATTGGGTGGGTATTTGGTCGAGCCCGCTTAACGCTTCCTCACCCTATTGGATGGTAAATTCATTAATCAACAGATTGGAAATTTGGCTCACTATCTACTAACCCTTCAAAGCGAAATGGGCTTATAAATATTTAATATATATATTTTTTTTTAA
>LPNX010249392.1:0-131081 GCA_001517045.1 Pseudotsuga menziesii | reverse complement strand
ACGGTTTTTTCCGACGGCGCGCGGATTTTTTATTTTAACAGTGCCAAAAATCAGGAAGATAATTTTTTTTTTGTAATGATGGTGATTAGCGTCGCTTAAGCTACGGCTAGGCTTGCAAGCGTCGCTTAAGCGACGGCTATCCTCCTAAGCGTCGCTTAAGTGATGGCTATCCTCCTCTAAGCGTCGCTTAAGCGATGGCGCTTCAATCATTTAATAATTTACTAATGTTTTATCAATTTTTTATTAATNATTCACTGCCGTCGCTTAAGCGACAGCTATCTCTGTCGTTTTTGCGACGCCTTTCCATGCTATCTGTCGCAAATGCGACGGTTTTTGGTGATACGTGGCACTTCAAAATGAGTTCTATGTGTCGCAAATGCGACTCCTCGTCTTCATCTCCATCGCTTAAGCGACAGATATAGATGTCGTTTTTGCGACGGTCAGTGATGCTATCTGTCGCAAATGCGACGGTTATTGGTAACACCCAGGTGCTTGAAAATCAGATCGATCTGTCGCAAATGTGACGACTCTTCTCCATATCTGTCGCTTAATCGACAGCTATATCTGTCGTTTTTGTGACGCTTACTCTCTAAATCAATGGTTTAAGCGACGGTTATACCTGTCGCTTCTCCGATGATTGACATTTAACCGACGGTTAGTTAAGTGTCGCTTAACCGATGGTTAGTTAAGTGTCGGATAACCGACGCCACGNTTAGTTAAGAAGTGCGAAATTCCTAAGGGTTTTTTTTTGGCGTTGCTCTTTTGTGGGGATCTTCCCACTTGGTCTTGGTTTTTGGCGTTGCTCTTTTGTAGGGATCTTCCCACTTGGTCTTGGATTTTGGCGTTGCTCTTTTGTGGGGATCTTCCCACTTGGTCTTTGCCGATNTGACGCTTAAGAAAAAATCAAAGTGTCGTACATGCGACAGAAAAGTGTCGAAAATCCGACATGACGGCCGTCGGATTTTGGGTCGAAATGTAGTAGTGGAATATCCTCTTCTGGAATACCTACACAAAACTAGAAAGAATTTTTTTGTTGTAGCCTGACCAGGCTATGATACCATATTAGATTCTAACAGGAATATCTTAGGACATAAATAGTCTTCACATAGATTGCACAAGAAAAATATAGAGAAGAATGATTTCTATTACACAATGAGTTGAAGAACAATATGAGAAATATTCCATTACAATAATATTCCCATTATGGGTGAACATATAATACAGTCATCAAGTAAAAATTTGAATACCGGATGAGGCAATTGAATCTACCAACCTAAAATGACTTAGGATCTAACTCGGTGTGGGTAAATCACCACTAGAGAAAACTAGTGCAACCCCAGATCACTAAAATAGTTAATAATCAGTTCACAGAAGAGAGTATGTGAACAAATGTGCCTACATTCCCTTGAATCATGCATAATGATGCTAGAGAAACTGGAAGTGATATAAATGATGGGGATCAGAGCACAACTAGACATGACTAAATACCTATTGTATTCAACTGTTGGACACTTCTGGTGACACTCTGAGTAGGTTCTTAAATTATAGGGATTGATCCCTAGAGCACCAAAATGCATGCAGATATGCACAGTAAGTGGTATATGTCTAGTATATGTGGCCCACATGCACTGGTGAAGTTATTAAGGCCTCTCAAGATATGGAAATAAACAAGACTTATGTGCACAAAGGGAGTATTAATAATAATTCTAACAATTAATCACCTCACTACTCTCAATGCAATAATACTAGCATAGATCCATCCTAAATGTGGATCTATGAAGCACTGAGAGGCATCCAATTTATTTTTATGAGTTGACATTAATAAAAACAATGAATTTTACTTTTGGTACAAACGTGAGCTCATTACATGTAACATTACACATCTCCCCCATACTGGGTTGTAAGGAACTCACTACTCTCAATGCACACAATGTTAGTTTGTTATGTGTAATGTTACTTTTGGTACAAACGTGAGCTCATTACATGTAACATTACACATCTCCCCCATACTGGGTTGTAAGGAACTCACTACTCTCAATGCACACAATGTTAGTTTTTTATGTGTAATGTTACACATCTCTACTATCGGTGAAATTAGTCTTGAAATCCAAATGAAGGAAGTATAAGATGCATTTTAGTGTATGCAATAAACTTGATGTCCCTTTCTTATTATTATACTACTAAGATATAGATTGAAATTAGACTAGAGAAAAAGTAAAACATTCTCTCAAGTGTAAGAATACTTCCAATGGAGCCATGTGCACAACAAGATTAAAATAGATTCACATCCAAATATGAAAAATGTACCATGATGGTTGTCTAGATATGAAAGGCCATCAAACCTATTTTATTTTTAATCAAAATATATTGATGAATGGAGTGGTGTTTTGGCATGATTATTGTTTGGAACCAATATTTAATGCAATCACATGTCCCTATGTATTCTTCTTCACTTTTAGTTACTTGGATTTCCTCCATTGACATACTTTATAGATATTAAAATTTTATCCCTTGCACAAAGGATCTAGGTACAACCTACTAGGAGACTCTTTATTTTCATCTTCCAAAATTTAGTATTCATTCGATTTTATCCATAGATTTGTATTCTTTTCAAATAAGTAAGGAGAATCATATAGAATTGTTAATAATACTCATTGTCCATGGTCCTCTTTCTCCTCTATTTTTTCTTGATATGCATAGATGTTCCTTATGAATATCAATATCTATTCCTCCTTTGATGCATAATTGTTCATTTCTACTACAAGGATGTGAGAGATCTCCTAGAGTAACATCTTACTCACTCAACAACTCCTTAAGCATACTTGTAATTTTGTTTGTTGGTCAATAATCTGTGTCTCTCACATGGATTAGTGTATAGGGTTTTTATTTTATTTTAAAACTACAACTTCTATGCAAATACAAATTTGAATCAAAACAATATTCAAAGAAAATAAAACACCAAAGAAAAGCATGTACTAAGGCACCCCATGCTACTAAGATCATGATGTCACCAATTTATCGACATGTAGCTCTTATCTCTTCCATACAAAAAATGAAATGAATGGACTAGAAAACAAATTATCAATTCATCAATTCATCTAGTACAAGGATCTTCTAAATCCAGTGAGACTATGTACCCAGTGACATAGGATTGCATGCAAGTTCTTACCTTTTGTCTTACCAAATTTTATGCTTAGCTTTTAGGATCTTGACAATCTATTAGAAAATATTACCTGAGAAATGGGAAACCAATTAGGACACCTCCCTAGAAATGGTGCCAAAATGTTGAGAAAAAATAATTGCTTATTTTTACCTCACATAAATGATCAACCAGTGTCAGTAAACTGATAAGGTGTCATTCAAAGTATATGTAGAGTCAAGCCTTAAGTGGTATCTCTAAGTAACCATGCAAGCATCCTACTCAAAAAGATAATAATAGATCTCATGGAGATAAATTTTTTACATCAAAATGACTATAAATTAACCATGTTTTTGTATGCTGATTGAGAAGGGGAAACCAAACCACACAGTGTATGAAAAGAAAGTCACACTCAACAGACATACTTGCATCAAATGTAAAGTGTTGAAAATTTAAATTTTGTGAAATTTAAATCAAAACTATTGTAATGACATATAACAAATGGAAACATTTGGGTAGTGTATAACAAAGAGAGAGGTACCTACTTCTCTTGGAATACACTATCAAGTGTTAGTTCCCAGAGGTATACTAGGTTGAAAATAGAACATGGCTAGGCATAATAGGGATCAAATTTTATACATATTAGATATATAACTTTTGTGAAACTTGAATTTGACTCATTATTTGAATGCGCAAGGTATTCTAACTAGTTTATGAATACTTCTATAGATGAAAAGGTAAATTGTAGAGAAATTTTATGAAATCCAAAAGAAAAATAAGGAAATGGATATATGTTTAACATATGGAGAAAATATTTGAATTTAGGAAGTGTCACTGGACAAATTTCCTAAATGAAGACAAATTCAATCATACGTAGGGGAAAAATACAAAATTCAATAATTCTTTACTTACATAAAGGCATAACATGAGGTTTTTTGTGAATTTTGAACATTGAATACAATTATGTATACAATAAGGTCATGACAACTCCATACACTATTGCATTTACACAAGATATTTAAAGATCGTCATAGAAGCGAAATAAATTTAGATTTCTGACATAACATTCAATATTTAATCACAAAAGAGTATCACACATTATTAATTGGGTCAAATATACTACAAAATGACTTATTTTATTTCTCATGAAACCTCTCATACAATGGAAAACACAACAAAAGAAAAAAATAGAGGAATAAATCTCTGCAAGACTCTGCGTCCTTAATCTATGGAAAAATATATACATCTCCAAAAATATGCATATGACTCAACATATTAAAAAGAAAACTTATAGTTCTAAAAATTCCATCCCCGAGCTAATGGCTCAAATTACATTATATAATGTATAATGGAAAATGAATACAGTTAGTCAAGATATCACCTGCAGCTGAATAGTAATAGTCTAATGAATAATTAATTTCTACATTGTATCTTTTAATATTTACTTCATGACACTTGACCCCTTCAATTCTTCTTTTTGAGACCACTTTTATTCCCTCCTTTATTAGGTTTTTATTTTCCATGCATGTGTACTTGGGGTGACATAACTCAATTAATTTGTGGAATGGAAGCGTGGATCATCTTTTGTAATAAATTTGTATATTCTTGGCTTCCAGTTGGCAATTAACCTCAAGGTGGAATTAAAAAGGTTGGATTTGTTTGTTTTGCAAACATATCTAGGATACTCTAACATTATTTATCTTAGCCTTTCCTAGTGTACTCTATATTGTCCTAGCCTATCCTACATCTCTATCCTAGCCTTACATAGCCTACTCTATCTTATCATAAACCTCCCTTCTCCCTGGCCTAGTAGGTTAGGCTAGAGTAGTCTAGGCTAGGCTAGGATAAGCTAGAATAGGATAGGATAGGCTAGGTTAGGGTAGGCCCTAATATTCACTATTATAACCTAGCATATAATTCCTACTCTATATAGGTATCCTAATCTATCCTATCCTAATCTATACTACTCTATCATATTCTAGGATAGCCTAGCCTCTCCTATCTAACCTAGCCTACTCTAGCGTTTCCTACTATAGTCTACTATAGTATATCCTATCCTATCCTATCCTAGTGTAGCCTAGACTACAATATCCTACTATATCCTAGCCTACTCTGAAAATTGAACCCAAGTGATAGAACAATTGCATTCACAAAATTGCTAATCAAACATGCAAAATTACAAACAAAGGAGACTGAAATTTGAGCATAACACTAATCTGTATTGAATAAGTGTACAATATCCAACCTTATGAATTCATAGAATTCTGAAATATATAACTACATGAGAGATTCAAATGCATAAGGATGCCATTTGAAATAGTCAAAAAGTAGGCTTACTAAATCTAGTCAAATCCCCTATAGGTGCATAAAGCAGTTTCCAAATCCACTTAGAGGCTCACGAATTGGAAAAGTCAAGTAGGAAAGATAATAAAGGATGGAAAGACAACTCATACATGCTTTTATTAGGAGAAAATAATGGAGGATGATCAGGGAAAAAAACAAGTCAACTACACCTAGTCTTAGTTTCCCTTTTTCCTTATTTCTCAATAAAACAGGAAACTTAGCAAAAAAAGTAGATATGCACTTTGGAGGATCCGGAATAAATAAAAAATGCTAAATATTCTTTCCAGGAGGTTTCCCAAGTGCTCCATGACTTAGTTTTATCAATTTTGACTTCTATGGCATGTGGAATACAATTTGCATAGAGTGGAATATAGGAAACTAGGAAAATAAGACAAAAATGGATTAATTAATGTCTAAGGTAGGTAACTATGGGTTGATTATCCTAACACCCCCCCTTAAGCCTGACTTTATGAGTAAATATCAGAAAACTATAGGACCTAGAAACAAGGCTTAGTCACCCTTTACATACTGCATGTCTATTTAACCAAGGAAAGAGGCAAAAACCCAGTGGGGAAATCCTCCCTTAAACATGGACAGTAAAGCAAAATTTGAAAATCGTGTCATCAATCATGCTTCATAGCATGATCAGAAATCCCCACCAGTGATTTGATATTGTTGAATGTATTCTCACAAAAAAGTTTGGTGAATATGCCTGCTACTTATTATGAAGATGCACAAAAGAGTAGGTGAATGGTGCCATCATGCACAAGCTGTCTGATGTAGTGCATATGGATCTCAATGTGTTTGGTTCTTTGTCTCTGAACTGGATCATTGCAAATTCAAATGGTGCTTTGATTATCACAATAGATAATAGTTGAAAACTCTGATTCAAAGCCACACTCACCAAGTATCCCCTGCAACCATAAACATTGATTTGTTGCATTTACAACTCCTCTGCACTCTGCTTCTGTAGATGAGAGTGTTATGGCACTCTATTTCTTGCTTCAACAACTGATTGGTCCTTCAAAAAGCATGAACACATATCTTGATGTTTACTTTCAATCTGTGTTGTCACCTGCCCAATCACTGTCAGTAAACCTAATCAAATTAGGATCATATTTAGCTTTGTAGAAGATCCCATGATTTCTTGTTCCCTGAAAAAAGTTAAGGATCCTTTTGGCTGCTCTCCAATGTATCTCATGAGGCTGATCCATGTGTCTTGAAGCCACACTTACTACATAAGAAATATCAGGTCGAGTGTGTGTAAGTTAAATCAAACACCCAATCAACTACCAATACAGTGTATTATTTACCATAGGAGAAGAATCCGCTTCTTCAAGCTTAACTCCTGAAAGGAAAGGAGTCTTTCTTGGCTTGCAACATTTCATGTTGAACTTTTTCAGAAAATCTAAAGCATACTTGGACTGATGTAGTTTTATTCCATGTTGGGATTGAGCAATTTTGAGACCCAAGAATTGGCTCAACAACCCCAAATCAGTCATATAAATGCATGGTTCATTGCATCCTTCAAGGAGACAATATCTTTCTTTGAACTTCCTATAATCAGAAGATCATCCACATACAATACAATAATCATAAAAGAACCATGAATCAGCTTCAAATAAATATTAGGATCAGACTTGCATTGAACAAAACTCAATGACAATAGAAATCCTTCAATCTTTGCATACCAAGCCCTATGGGCTTGCTTGAGCCCATACAATGATTTCTTTAACCTGCACACAAAATATGGATTAGAAACAAACCCTTGAGGTAAATGCATGTAAATATCTTCAGTAATAAATCAATTTAGGAAATCACACTTCACATCCATGTGATGTACCTCCCACTTCTTCAAAGCTGCAATGGCTAAGGCTAGCCTTAGGGAGTCCATATTTTCCACTGGTGCAAAGGTTTCATTGTAGTAAATACCATGTACCTATGAGTATCCATTGGATACCAATATTTCCTTATATTTCAAAGGTGAACCATCAGCAGCAAACTTAGTTTTGAAAACCCACTTACATTGAACTAGCTTCCTCCCTGGGGGAGGATCAACCAGTTCCCAAGTGTTGTTCTTCTGGAGTGAGATGAATTCTTATTTCATGGATGTTTGACATATTGGATCATGTTCTGCATCTTCATATGTTTGTGGTTCTGATTCAGCCATCGTATAACACTTCTCTACAAACAAAGGGTCTTTCATACACAGGGCACTTTCAAACTGAGATCTAGTCCTCCTATGATCACTAGGATTTCCAGCTAGTTCCCCAGCTGCATGAATGGTATTTGATGCCCATTTTGGTCTTATAGGACTGTTAATATATGAAATAAAATCATCATTATCAAAAATATTAGAATCAACAAACTCATTTGTCTCTCCACTTACATCCAATGGTTCTGGTGGTGAAGAAGACTCTCCAGCTTCAACTGCTGTTAAAGGCTCATCTTGGAACTAAACACTCCTTTGAATGAAGGATTTGTTTGTGATCAAGTTAATAATATTGTACCCTTTTTAATATTTAGAATACCCAACAAATATGAACTCTTGGCTTTGGGGCTACAAATCCTTTCTCTTTTCTATTGGAATTCTAGGCCAAGCCTTTGAGCCAAAAATCCTAAAATGGGTCACATCTCGCTTGTGCCCACTCCAAGATTCAAAAGGAGTAATACCATAAATATTTTTATGAGGTACCCTATTATATATATAGGATGCATATTTTATAGCCTCGGCCCAAAACTTTGGTGGCAAAGTCTTAGCCTCCATCATACAGGTTTCCATCTCCTTCAGTGATCTGTTCTTTGTCTCAGTAAGACCATTTTGTTGTGGTGTGTAAGGGATTGAATGTTTTATCTGAATACATACATCTTTACAATATTGAATGAACTCAGACTCAACATACTCACCACCATTGTCAGATCTGAGGATCTTGAGTCTCCTCCCAGACTAGTTTTCAACCAAGGCCTTAAAGGCTTTGAAGAGGTCAAAAACTTCAGATTTGTGCTTTAGGAATTAAACCCAACAATACCTGGAAAATTAATATATGAAGGTCAATGCATATTTGTCTTGAATCATGGACATATGAGGAAATGGACCAGAAACATCACTGTGGATCAACTCAAGAGGTGCAGAGGTTCTCTCATGACTAGCTCTCTCAAATTTGTGTTCTGGGTGTTTTCCTAGGATAAAACCTTGACAAACTTCTTTGGAAAAATTAATCTTGGGTAACCCTATGACCATATATTTTTCACTCAGATCAGAAAGATACGTATATTTAAGATGGCCAAATCTTTCGTGCCAAATATTGCTTGCCTCATTAGCATGAATCAGAAGAGAAAACAGGTTTGAGTAGGGTAGAAAATGTGAAAACATGTATACCTTCGAAGTGTGATCTACAACACCTTTTGCAATGAATTTACCATTCAATATCTCTGTGATCTCAACATCATCATGGGAGAACATGACCTTCTTTGGAGACCCTATGTGAGTCATCTGATAGACTGACAAGAGGTTCGAGGTAAGACCTGGAACATACAACACATAATTATTGAACTTACCATGGTCAAGATCAATCCTTCCTTTCCCCAAACTATCAATGAGAGAGTCATATCCCAGCACTATTAGTGGACCTTTCAACATTTCAAGAGAGGATAATGCCTCCTTAGTCGAAACCATATGTCTAGAAGCTCCAGATTCTATGATGAAGCTAGGTGAGCTTCATGTGCCAGCAATGAAAGCATGTACTCTCTCTCTATCCTCTGAATTTGATCCTCCTTCCCTCTTCTTTGGGAAATCAGGAAGGGAGATGTTATTCTTCTCCAGGATTTGGTTCAACATGTCAATTTGCTTCTTCATATAGAATCTCTCAGGATGATAGACCTTACCGCAGTATGCGCACTTTCTCATTTCTCCTTTGCTCTTCTTCTTCTGGAAGTTCTTCTTGGAGCCTTGGGGCTCCTCCTAAGACTTGTTCTTGTCTCTCTTTTGCTCAAGTGGATTCTTAGATTTCTTCTTTCCTTTCGAATCCACCCTCAAATCTCCAGCAACCAAATATTGTTCTTTGGAAGGTTTGATGGTGCCCATCATCACCATTTTATCTTGTTCTTGTGTGAGGGATTCCATGAAATCTTCAAGCTTAGGCATATTTTAGGCTCGAGCTGTCAACTTTTTGTCATGGAAGGTCGAAACAAACATTGAATAGTCAGAGCCAATCTTTGAGAGTATGGCCAAAACTAGTTTCTCTTCCTTCTTTTCAATTCCACATTGTTTTAGCTACAAAACGAGGGCTTTAAACTTGGAAAAGTAGAGTTGCAGGGATTCGAAGCTGTTGGGACTCAAAGAGATAAATTCATTCTTGATTTGATGTCCTCTCATCTCATCTGTCTTACCAAATATCTCTACAATATTCTCCCACACTTCATTAGGTGATTTCAATCCATCAAGATGGAAGAGGAGGTCTCTTGAAATGCTCATACACAAAATACCATAGGCCTCATCCCTTCTGATGTGCCATTTTAGTTTCTCTGCAGCTGCATTGGGCTCTACCTTAGTTTCCATTGTCAACCTATAGAGACATTTTTCTCTCAAAAATATCTACATCTCTGCTTTCCATTCAAAGAAATTAAATGGAGTCAAGATGATCTTCTGAGATTGATCCCTAGCTCAGAAGCTGTGCCCTTTAGTCAGCAGAATATGCTCCCATTCAAGATGTTGAACCTGCAATAGCAATATGGAAGGAGATAAATTGATCTAAAAATGCTTTTATACCATGTGGAAATTGAAACCAAGTGATAGAACAATTGCACTCACAAAATTGCTAATCAAACATGCAAAATTACAAACAAAGGAGACTGAAATTTGAGCATAACAGTAATCTGTATTGAATAAGTGTACAATATCTAACCTTATGAAGTCATAGTCTGCTGCAATATATAATTACATGATATATTTGTATGTATAATTATTCCATTCGAAATAGTCAAAAAGTAGGCTTACTAAATCTAGTCAAATCACCCATAGGTGCATAAAGCAGTTTCCAAATCCACTTAGAGGCTCACGAATTGGAAAATTCAAGTACGAAAGCTAATAATGGATCAAAAGACAACTCATACATGATTTTATTAGGAGAAAATAATGGAGTATGATGAGGGAAAAAAACAAGTCAACTACACTTAGTCTTACTTTCCCTTTTGCCTTATTTCTTAATAGAACAGGCAACTTAGCAGAAAAAGCAGATATGTGCTTTGGAGGATATGGAATAAATAAAACACACTAAATATGGTTTCCAAGAGGTTTTCCAAGTGCTCCATGACTTAGTTTTATCAATTTTGACTTCTATGGCATGTGGAAGACAACTTGCATAGAGTGGAATATAAGAAACTAGGAAAATAAGACAAAAATGGATTAATTAATGTATAAGGTAGGTAACTATGGGTTTATTATTATAACACCTACTTTATCCTAACCTAGCCTATCATACTTTAGTTGAGCCCACTCTAGCCTACTCCACCCTGAACTACTCTATCCTACTATATCCTAGCCTATTCTAGCCTAACGTATCATATCCTAGCCTAGCTTACTATAACATAGCCTATTTTACTCTAGCCTACTCTAACCTAGCCTACTATAAGGTAGCCTACTCTAGTGTATCCTACTCTACCGTATCCTATCCTACTCTATCCTACTTATTCAAACCTAATCTTCCTTATCCTACTCAACCCTAATTTACCTTAGTCTTCTCTATCATAGCATATTCTACCCTAGCCTACTTTACTCTACACTCGGGTGCTCTAGCCTATCCTACTTTAGCCTACTCTAGCATAGCATATGTATCCATAATAGGATTTGAACCCAAAATCTGATGACATAATTCAATGACATCTAATGTAAAGTACGTTTTGTCGGTTTGCAATGATGAAAAGTATTGTACCTTCCAATTTTTTTAAGCATCGTCGAATTTTTGACATCATTATTGTAGGTTTTTCGACGACACTTTTCCACACTAGGTCGTCAGATATGCGATGATAGTGTATCTAATTTGTGATGACACTTGAAGGATGAATCGTTTAATTTCAAATGTTCTCTAGGTTTTTTTATGACACTTTGTGACACTAGGTCATCGGATCTGCAACATTAGGTCGTCAGATATGCAACGATAGTGTGTCAAATTTGCGATGACTCTTGAAGGATGAGTCATCGAATTTCTGACGTCCTCGACCTATTTTTCCACTTAATATTGAGACATATTTTAAATAGTATAAACCCATATTTCCAACTATAATATGGTTCATATCGTCGGATATTCGATGACAGCCAAATTATAAATATAAACATTTTTAAACATGCCGACATGTTCTCTATAGAAGCGACAGACAGTTTGTGGAAATTATTTATTCCTCAATGGATGGTTTGAGGAATTGTTTTATTCTTCGATGGGCGGATGTGGGAATTTTTTTTCTTCGAGAGACAGTTTGCAGGAATGTTTTCATTCTTTGAAAAACCTCTATTTGAGAAAATTGTGATGCATGGAACTTGATTTTTTAAGATTGTCGATAGTATTCATTCACGAAGTTTTTGACAAAATGTCAAATAGAAATATTCTTGATCCAAACAAACACAATCGACAATTGCTTTCTAGACTATGGGATGTAGCGAAACGAAAGGGTTGATGGAAAATGTTATTTTCCATGTACTCAATGCAGGGGATTTAAGAGGACAAGAATATTGATCTCAACAGCCACAAAACATTGTAGGGAACATGGACACACTGAGGGGGTGAATGAATATCACCTATTTCTAGGTTTAGCATTATAAATTTGTTTATATTCTTTTCTTTGGTAAATGTATGTATTATTTTAATATTTCCTATATTAAGTTATATCTATTGATGTTTTCATGTATTTATAAAGGAAATAAACCCTAATACATATCGTCCAAAGGAAGTGATTTCAGAACAATCTCCGGAGGATCATGGAGTGTCTATGTTTAATGGAGAACAAGTAAATGATCATATTGAACAAGATGATCATACTGATAACGTAGTTGAATATTATGGCACAAATAAATTGATCCATGATTTATTTAATGTTAGAATGGATGATGACGATGATAATGAAAATATTGATGACTTTGGTGATGTTCATGATATACCTCTTCTAGATAAGGCATATGAACCCCTTTATGAAGGCTCAAAAACAAATCTTATCTTTGTTGTATTGTTGATAATGAACTTAAAGGTTATGAATGGTATTTCAAACATATCAATCACATGGATTCTAAGGTATGTAAAATAATCCATCACATATATACGATCCTGATAAATTTATCTGTATTCCTCTAACAATTGTATTGTTAACTCATTATTGATCACCATATTGGTGAAGTGTGTTTCGTTAATATTATTTATTTATTACATTAACTATATTTTTATTTTATTTTTATGTAGCTTGATAGCTGAATTTTTGTTGCCACCACCAAATATTTTACCTCGTACATATTGATATTTATCTTCTATCATGAAAGAGATTGGAATGCATTATGAAGCAATTCATCCATGCCCTGATGACCATGTTATATATTATAATCAACATGAATTGGAAATAGAATGTCTGGAATGTCATATAAGTAGACATCGAATAGATCAAGTAACAAAAAAGGTGCCTCACAAGGTTCTTTATTAAATTCCTATCATTCCATGTTTTCAATGACTATTCAAGTGCAATAACATAGAACAATTTATGGATTACCATGCCAGGAACAAAACTCAAGATGATGTTATTTGAATTCTTCCAGATGGTTCTGCTTTTAGAGATATGGAGGAAACGTGACCTCACTTTAAAGAATAACCACATAATATTAGAATTTCTTTGGTAGAAAATCGTGTTAATCCATTTTCACAGATGAAATCCATTTACACGGTGTGACCTATTTTTGTTATCAAAAATAACATTCCTCCATGGTTGTCAATAAAGAGGGAGCACATAATGTTGTCGATGATTATTCTAGGTATTTTGTGTCTACAACTGTTTTATTTCTATTGTAGTTGTGGCATCTCATTTGTCGTATTATGTTTCCTAATTTCATATCTATATTTTTTATTTTAATCTTGTGCATGGTTTATATATCTTAATGGTTCTCATAATTATATATTTTATATGTACTTCAAATCAATCAGGTAAGTTCCAAGTCAAAGATATGAATGTATATATCAAACCTCTTATAGATCAGCTACTGAAGTTATGGAATGGTATAACTATGTATGATGTATCTGGAACAATAGAGAAAAAGGCAATTTAAATTCCATGCAATGGTTATATGGATGATACACGATGCCCCTGGGTTAACCCAATTTTGTGGTTTGTATTTTTAATTTCCACTTTCATTGCATTTAATTATATGAAGTAGTTAATATAGTTAATATATAATTATAATGGACAGAGATATTCTACACACACACACACACACACACACACACACACACACACACACACACACACACACACACATATATATATTGTAGGTCTTAAAACAGAGGGTAAATTTGCATGTCCAGTTTGTGGTCCTAAGATAAAATCTCGTTGCTCAAAAAGATTAAGAAAGGAGGTGTTTGATGAGTATAGGAATTTCCTCTCTAATAATCATAGGTATAGAACAACCAAAAAAACTATTTTCAATGGAAAGTAGGAGACTGCATTAAAACCATAGAGAATGACACCTCACCTTTGGAAGATGTAATACAATAGAAATTGTCAAGCTGGTACATATGGATCATCGTATATGAATTGTAATGTATTTTAATTTTTATTGTGAGTTTTTTTACTGTAGTGGCCATATTTTATTTCTGATGTAATTTATTTATAAACTAATATTCATGATGTCCAATGATCATGAAGGAATTAATGGGATTCCATGAGGAATGAAATGTTATCCTATACAATTCAGCAGGTTGCCCTACTATGAGCATCTACAAATTGCTCATTTGTTTGATACAATGCATATTGGAAAGAATGTGACTGAAACATTATGGTGACTACTGGATATAAGGAGGGAGAAAGATAAAATTATGAAATCTTGTAAAGACATTCAAGAAGGCAGCCATGCAATGAAATACATTATCCAATTTCATAGCAACGGAGACCAAATTAATATAAACTCAATTTCATGGATGTTTACGGAGCAGCAAAGAAATGTTGTCAAATAAGTAATACGAAAAAATAAATTCCCCACTGGATTTTGTGCGAACTTGAAGAATATCATAACCAAAAAGGTGGTTTTGTGGGGGTAAGCATGATTGGCACATCTTCATCAAGGTAGTTATTATTCTTATGTCCATATAAAATTTTTTTCTTGTTTGTATACTCTTTGTTTAAAAAATGGCATCGTTTGTATATTGATATAGTATGTTCTACCTCTCTTTCTCATGGACAAATTCGAAAACAATGTCAAATAAGTTATATATAATCTTGGTAAATACATGAGGTAACTAGCGATTAGTTCCTTATGCTTAGTGTTTATTTAATTCTTCATATAATTTTTTTTTTTTTTTTTGTGCACTATTTCATGATATGTAATTTAATGTTTTTTTGTTAAATATCGTTATTGGTTTGAGCCACTTGTAGATGGTTCACATCTAAATAAATACATAAAGAAGATATAAAGTATTGGAGGAGAGAAATTCCTTGTCTCATGTGTGAAATGTAGAAGCATCTACCTTCGACATTTTCAATGCATAAGAACACTAACTCATACACCAAGTTGAGGAGATTGAGTTGTGTGGACCTATGCACTCAAGGTCCATGTGGATGGTTGAGAGGCACTTGAAATTTATGAAGGGTTTGGTGAGACAATGATCGCATGCTGAGGGTTCTAAAATGGAAGAATATATGGTATACCAAAATATGTTTTATGTTAGTGAATATCTTCCTAATTTAGCATCAAAGCTCAATTTACATTGCATTTTTTATCTAGACTCCAATAACAAATTTCAAGGGGAGTACCTAAAGGGGAAAGGTAAATTGAGGAAGGTGAAAGGTAATTATTAGCTAGTGGATGTTAATTATATCATTCCTATTCTAATTGCATTTTCAATTTATTCCATCGATTAAGAGCATATACTTTGTTTAGAAATTTACACATGTCTTGAATTTTAATGTTTATTGTCATCAAGCAATTGGTCAAGAGTGGGATGAAATTCATTTATACATCCCAAACAATATTGAATGGATGAAGGTATGGATTGAACGATGCGAACAATAAGGTCAAGGAATATCATGGGAAGGTGTGGCTTCATTGGTAAAAGAAACACATCGCAATGGAGATAGAAATCTTACAGAAAGGGAAATCAATTTAGCATATGGTTTAAAATATAAAATGGAAATCATATTAATCAATCACTCTAAATATTTTATTTTGAAAATTACATTTTGACGCACATGTTCTTTTCCATGTATTGCTGCATAACTATTGAATCGGTGTGTAATATTTTCGTGTATTTCTTGTTGTAGGTAAAAGACCATAAGGCTATGGTCTGCAATGGTTTTAGATATCACATCAAAAAATTAGATGAAACAAAGAAACATCAGATTGTGGGATATATTCAATATTTGAGGTGACCAATGTTTCATCTAGAAGTGACAAACATCTAGAACTCTCATAAAATCGATACTATGGGTGTTTGGAAGATATCCTACATTGTGACTTTAAATCCTTCAATGTAGTTCTATTCATTTTCAAATAGTACAAGTTACGATTGAATCAATGTGATCCCGATAGAACTATTATTGAACATGATAATGGATTTACCATGGTAATTACAAGGTTTTTTGAGCCAGGAACAAAGCCCTATGTTCTTCCAATATAATGTGAACAGGTATTTTACTCGGAGGTTCCAAGTAAAGAGGGTTAGTCATTTGTTGTGAGACATCATCCAAGGGGAAGGCTGGTAAAGTATAGCCTAGATGATGGTAATGAAGAGAGATCTATAGAAGAAGAATACGGTGATGAAGAGTATGATGAACATGAGCTAAATGATGATCATGATCTAGTAGAATATGTCCAAGAATTAGTTGAATTAGATGATGTAGTAGACAATGCCCATGAATATTATATCGAGGATG
The DNA here is from genome assembly GCA_001517045.1 of Pseudotsuga menziesii. Lineage (NCBI taxonomy): Eukaryota > Viridiplantae > Streptophyta > Pinopsida > Pinales > Pinaceae > Pseudotsuga > Pseudotsuga menziesii. The sequence continues at coordinate 114,484 of LPNX010249392.1, read as the reverse complement.
ACACGATGAGCATAACTAAGTTAGATGACGATTATGATATGGCCAATCATTACAATGTTGAATTTGGATCTGATGATACAGATGATGAATTGGATGAAGAAGACGATGAAATATATTGATAGGTAAATAATTAATTAGAAATATTCTTTTATCTTATTTTTTTTAAAAGAGTTACTAACATCATCATCATCACCATCATCTTCATCATCACCATCATGTTGATCATCATCATTGTCATCGTCGTCGTTAGCATCATCATCATCATTATCATCAGCAGCATCATCATCATCAAGAGCATCATCATCATCATCATCATTATCATCATCATTATTACCCTCATCATCATCATCATAATCATCATAATCATCATCATCATAATCATCATAATCATCATAATCATCATCATCATCAGCATAATCATCATATTCATCATAATCATCGTTATCATTATCATCATAATCATCATCATGATAATCATCATTACATCATCATCATCAACATCATTGTCATCATCATTGTCTTCATCATCATGATAATCATCATCATCATCATCATCATCATCATCATCATTGTCTTCATGATGATGATGATGATGATGATGATGATGATGATCATCATCAGCATCATCATCATCATCATCATCATCATCATTGTCTTCATCATCATGATAATCATAATGATTATGATGATCATCATCATCAGCAGCAGTAGCATCATGATCATAATCATCATATTCATCATCATGATGATGTTCACCATCAACATCATCACCATCATCACCATCATCTTCACCATCATCATCATCACCATCATCACCATCATCTTCATCATGTTGATCATCATTGTCTTCATCCTCATGATAATCATCATCATCATCATCGTCATCGTCTTCATGATGATGATGATGATGATGATGATTATCATCATCATATTCTTCCTCATCATCATATTCATCATCATGATGTTCAACATCATCGTCTTCATCATCATTATGTTCATCATCATCATCACCATCATCACCATCTTCATCATGTTGATCATCATTGTCTTCATCATCATGATCATAATCACCATCATCATCATTATCATGATGTTCAGTATCATCGTCTTCATCATCATGATGTTCATCATCATCATCTTCATCATCATCGTCGGCGTCGGCGTCATCATCATCAAAGTCAAAATATGGTGACAATTTGTTTCATAATCATCATCATCATCATCACCATCATCTTCATCATGCTGATCATCATCATCTTCGTATTCATGATAATCATCATCATCGTCATCACCATGTTGATCATCATTTTCTTCATCATCATCATCATCATCATCATCATTGTCTTCATCATCACGATAATCATCGTCATCATCATCAGCAACAGCAACAACATCATGATGATCATCATCGTCTTCATCATCGTGATGATTCTCATCATCAACATCCTCACCATCATCACCATCATCTTCATCATCATCATCATCGTCGTCGTCGTCGTCATAACTATCATCATCATCACCATCATAACCATCATCTTCATCATGTTGATCATCATCGTCTTCATCATCATGATAAACATCATCGTCATCATCAGGATTTTCATCATGATCGGCTTGATCATCATGTTGATGAAGATAATGATCATCATCATCATCATCATCATCGTCGTCGTCATCATCATCATCATCGTCATCATCATCGTCATCGTCATCATCTTCATCATGATCATGATCATCATCATCTTCAACATCATCGTTGTTATCATGATGTTCAGCATCATCATATTCATCATCATTATGTTCATCATCATCATCATCACCATCATCACCATCCACATCACCATCATCATCATGTTGATCATCATTGTCTTCATCATCATGATAATCTTCATCATCATCATCTTCATCATCATCATCATCATCATCGTCTTCATCATCATGACCCTCATCATCATCATCATCATGACCCTCATCATCATCATCGTCATCTTCATCATCACCATCATCACCATCATCTTCATCATGTTGATCATCATCATCTTCATCGTCATGATAATTAGATGTAGCATCGATCTTCTCCATGAACAAAATTCGAATCATGAGACTTCATCAATAAGTCAATTCAAAAATGCATGCGCTTATAGACATACTGGCGACTAAGTGGCTTATCTTGTTTCTAGTATGACATTGAATTTAGATTTTTATTTTTCGACATTTTTTATTATTAAGATAAAAGTGACTTTATGGCAAAGTCAAAAGTTATGAGAAAATTAAAATTTATGATAGATTGTATGAATAATATGATCATTCTCAATTTAAAAGTAAATATAATAACAATGACCAATTTTGTGAAAATAAACATTTATATTAAAATCAAAGTATTATTTGTTAACTTTTTATATTAAATATTTATTTTGTGAAATATTTTTAATAATTTTAAAGTAATTATTTTAGATATTTTAAGATCAAGAATAAATATGTTAGATGTTGGATGATTATTAACATATAGGATAAAGAATTACGAAATCATTCTAACATTTGAATATCAATAATGTTAAATAATACAACCATCTTACCTTATTAAATGGATAAACTTAGGAAATATGTTTTTATTGGACATTTTTGTGGAATTTATTTTTTCTTGTTTATATAGGGTTTTTCTTGCAATGTAACCAATAGAGGTTTTTGTGAAAATCGGGTCATGGTGCTCCAATGTGACAAGCACATTGATACATTGAATACAAGAATCTATTACTGCTCCATGAAGCTGAAGAAACAATGAAAGGGTTGAGTCCTTTAGTATGTTATACACAACCAACATAGCCAACTTCCATATGCTTCCTAGGGAATATTAATCCTCACTAACGCATGGTTATTGCACCTTAACTTTGAATTAAAATATCTATTGTAACAAAAACATAAGAATGTTAAAAAGGTGCATGTATGTATCACTTCAATGCCTCGTCTACATTACTAATATTTAAAGAATGCTTTGTAGCCATCTTGACTTAATGAAAAATTGTTGAATGGTAGATGTTCCCACTTCTATAGAAAGTTTCGTACACACCACACACTTATATTTGATAGAAATAAGGAGATACAACACCTATACAAACCTAATATAATTGTAATTTAAATTTTAAAATCTAATTTAAAATAGTCCCGTGCAATGTAAAATTGTAATGTAATTGAATTTTAAATTTTTATTTTTTAATTGTAATGTAATTGAAATTTTAAATTGTAATTGATTTGCAATGTGTAATTGGAAGTGAATTGTAATGTGGTTTCAATTTAAATTTTAAATTTTGAATTTACAACTGTAATGTAATTGAAATTGAACTTTTAAATTGTAACTACACATTGAATTTTTAGTTGTAATTACATGTTAAATTGAAAATTTAAATTGAAATTGAATTGCAATGTTAAATTGTAATTGAATTCTAATGTGTAGAATGTAATGTAATTGTAATTTAAATTTTAAATTGTAATGATGTTGACGATGATGATGATGATGGTAATGGTGATGATGACTGTAATGATGTTGACGATGATGAAGATGACGATGATGTTGGTAATGTCTATGATGACGGTGATGATGATGATGATGATGATGATGATGATGTAAATGATGATGATGATGACGACAATGATGGAATTGATGATGATCATCATCATGATGAAGATGATGATGATGATGATGCAAATGATGATGATGGTGATGAAAATGATGATGATGGTAATGATGATGATGATGAATATGGAAATGATGATGATGACGACGATGATGATGATGACTATGATGATAATGATGATGAGGGTCATCATGATGAAGACGACGACAACAAAGATGACGACGATGATGATGAAGATCTTAATCATGATGATGATGAACATGATGATGATGATTATCATGATGATGAGGATCATGATGATGAAGACGATGATGATCAGCATGATGAAGATTATGGTGATGATGGTGATAATCATCATTTCCATCATCATCATCATCATCATTGTCATCACCTTCATCATCATGATCGTCATCATCATCATGATCGTCATATTCATCATAATAATCTTCATTGTCATCGTCATTACCATCATCATCATCATCATCATCATCATTGCCATCATCTTCATCATCGTCATCGTCATCATCATCATCATCATCTTCCTCATCTTAATCTTCATCGTTATCATCATCACCATCATCATCATCATCATCATCATCATCATCAACATAACCATCTTCATCATCATCATGTTCATCATCATCATCATCATCATCATCACCATCATCATCTTCATCATTTTCATCTTCATCATCATCATATTCATCGTCATTGTCTAATATCCCTCATAATAGAAGTCTCAACATGTGGTCAAAATCGCCTTACTTCAAAATCAAGATAAAAAAATCATACAATACCAAGCAACTAGCATTTTCAATGCAATATCAAAGAACAACCTTGATAATTTAATTCCACACTATCTTCCACATCAAACTATAATCATTATAATATAACTACATACCCCAACTATAAGTTCATGACCATGAATTTTTATATCCTTACTTTATGAAACTATGAACAACCTCAATAGCTAACAAATCGGGTTACTCATAAAAAATCAATACAATCAAGATCCAAGTCAAATTTAACATTAGTCGATGTAAGAGGAAGGTATTGATGCAATATGACTAGATAATTAGTTATCCAATCTTAAGGAATATTTCTAATTGATGAAGGCATTATTTAAGGATTAAGGATGATCAATTCACTTTTGGATGAACAACATGGCACATTAGATGGGGAAGTACACACATTAAATGATGGGCAACAACATAAAAGTAAGACAAGACATTTGTTTTAAATAAAGCATTCAATGATTGAGATTGGTTTTATGGCCCTTGTCAACTTAATAAAACACATTTAACATTATCGACACCAACTACATGATTTCAAGACCTCTCATGCCTGCGCAACTTTCTCTAGAGCATTTTGTCCATCCTTCGGACCTCTGACAAGTAAGAAAACAGAGGGAGATAGTTGTTGATTTGGAGAGATCCATTATGTTGCGTTGAAGTTTGAATGCGATAGGGACCTTCGCAATAGTATTTCGTCCATCCACAGTATCAGGACCTTCGACGAGCAAGAAAATGGAGATAACTAGGGAGATTTGGAGTCCTCTCTAACATTTCATCCATTGACAATATCAGGACCTCCGAAGATAAATAAAAGGGAGATAGGTGATTTGGAGGGAGCCAAGGTTTCGAGTTCAATTAGAGGTGCCCTCGTTATCTCAATGTCCTATTTTACTGCTTGATCTCTTCTGTACAACGATTTAACCCTTCTCGTTCAATGAATTGTTTTTATCGGTGAATCCTAGGTTGGGTCTTTGCGTTAAGTTTTCTGAACGAAAGGATGACTATGAAGGTCCTATGACCGGTAAGTCAGTTACTGACCTTTCATTTACTACCCTGTATTGTTTCATTCACTACCCCTTAGTACCTTTCTTCAGGGAACAATAATTACGGGTTTAATTGAGCCTTCTCCTGATATAGAGGATGGTTTCCAGCTTGTTATTACCAATCCAAATAAGTTTTATATGTTTTCTTACGTGTTGTATTACAGATCCCATGGCAAGGATTTGAATTTTTGACAGTGTCATTGTTTTCTTTATTGTGATTGATTTAAAATTAGTAGACTTTAGAAGTTTGCATATTTAAAGAGACGAACATCAAAGAATGTTGATTTCAGGATATGAATTCAATTGTGAAGTAACTATGGTTGATGTCTTCCTAAGCCATAATAGCCTATAAAATAGGTCATGATTATTGTGATAGGTTGTATTGTTATCCCTGTGTTCATTTTCTTCCAACCAAACTGAATCGTAATTTTATTAAATAGAAAAAAAATTTACCCTTAATATGCTTTAGGAGCATTACAAGTAGCTATAAAGTATAAACAGAGCTTATATTCCTAAGTAGAAGTTTGTATCTGCTAAGGATTATATGCCTAAGGTTTCCACTGCTAAAACTAATGAAGGAGGTGGTATTGTGGGAGATGGAGATTAAGATGACAGGGAAGAACCAAACACAATATTAAAAAGGAAAAGGTTTGGGCATGGGGAAGACAACCCTAGCCCTGAGTAGCATAGATGTAGCGGTGTCAGTGAACTACTAGAAACTTAGCAAGGATGACACTGACCATTCTAGAATAAATTTGTATCCTAATTCAGGTATATTAGATAATCCCATCGATATTGATTCTTCTATAAAACTACAACTAAGGTGATCCAACCAAAAAATACACTATCAAACTTGAGGAAATTGTCCTATAGTGCAGGATGCAACATTAATGCTTGATTCATTGAAGTAAAGAGGAGGAATAGGCTAGTGCTAATTACCGGATACGATGAATTCTAGATGAAAGAAGAGATTTCAAAGTCAACAATATGCTTTGGCTATCATAGGAACACCTCAGTGTCCGAAATTTGAAACATGACATATGGCTTTTGAGTACGATAAAAAACCGAAGTCTATCAGGGCGATGGCTCTGACAATTGTAACTCAAAAAATTAGATCCAAGGTAATAAAAATAGAGTTATGGTTTTAGAACAATCATTTCCATGGTAGTACCCAATATTACTTGCACTAATACCAGTAGTAGTTCTCAAAGCGTTTTATTGAAGGATAATGTTCATCTACATTATCTTTCTTAGGATCTGCCCTAGATCTGGAAAGATCGTTGATTTTTCTGAAAATTATTCACCAATAATGATAGGTAGTCACTTGTTGTGACTTTCCAATGTGTCATCCTTCTATTTTGACACATGGTCTACAACTCTTGTTTTTGGAGAGAACATATATCCCAATTTCACATAGCATATCCCAACTTTAATATCATAGCCACAAACCATATCTTTGGTTTGGTTCAAGAATATATACTAATTAGAATGTTATTTATAGTGTTAAAATTTTATCTCAACAAACTAGTTAGTGTGCAGTTGGCCTAATGCTAGCTTGAAAAAGTTAATAATTATATCCTCATTAAACTGAACTTTTCTAAAGGAAAGTAGGGATATCCAAATTGAAGCAAATAGTTCAAGTGTAACTTTAAATAAAGGGTGTCATGTATAACTACACAAACTAAGTAGACTTTTGAGTAAGGTGCATGGTGTTACATATATCATTTGTATGCCCTTTTTTAATGACTTGTCATATGTAGCTCTCTTTTCAATGGGACTAACTAGTGAGTAAACACTCTATATATGTGTGTCATCTTCTTGCTCATTACCCTCCAGTAAACAATAGCCAACCCTTACATAAATGTTTATAAAATATATGTAATATTACCATTGAGTTTATATTCTTCTCTTTTATTTTGTATAAATATCCCCTGCTTTTATATGGGCTTCTCATATTTCTTGTAATGTCTAGTCCTTTTGACCTAGTTTGGAAACTTTATCTGGAAAATTTAATTTTTATTTATTTATAGTGATTCAATTAAATCAATCATATTTTGATATGATTACTTTGAAAATATAATTTATTGTCATTAGATGTCTATCCACTTAGATATATTTCCATTTACAATCTATCCCAAGATGTGGTGGCTCAAGGTACTAATTAATCATCATAATAGTCTTTGAATTAAATGTCACCTTCTTTTCTCCATGCTCGTGAAACTAAATGATAGAATATAATTTTCTGAAAGGAAATCCTACAATTCAACTCTGTCACTTGTTTCTACCACTCAATATGTTATTTCTCTAGTCAATGGTAGGCCTAAACAAATCAACTTCCAAATTAGTGTACCTTTGGATTTTGAACTTATAACCCTAATACTATATTGGATTAGTCCATTTGACATAGGCTAAGTTGGATGCCATTTCCTATGAAACCAAAAAAAAAATTGCTAAAAATAAATCAAGGTGATCAACAACTACTTACAAGCTTTGCTATGGTCTGCGCTAAAGCTTGACATGTATGCACTTCTTGACTTGTATTTTCCCATATACATTTAATTCCCATCTTATTGGTTATATTGTCTATGATGACTCTTATTAGTGCCCAGTCAAAGGGTTGTTACAACCCCTTTATGGATCACTCTCAGCTCTAGTTATTCATGGAATTCTTATCATTTCAATTAATCTTAGTGCTAGTTATAGATGACAGTACATTATTGGAAAAAAGGAAGTGAATGATGTGTTCATTTGTCTTAATTGAAGGATGCAATTTTCACCCTATGGTTAGGAGCTACATGTTTTATTTGCAATTTTTTTCTTAATATGGATGAAATTAGGCATGCTAGTGGAACACAACTAACTACCCATTTTTATTTGATAAACTCTAAGGATAAGATAAATGATGCATTTTCAATATTTATAGCTACTAAGAATACCCCTAAAAATATAGTGACCATCCAAAATGCAGGAGGTTGCATCCTAAGGAGATGAGAGATGGAAAAAATCTTGTAGCTCGTCATAGGGGTTTCCTTTAATTCTAGGGCCTCAAAAATAAGAGTAAATAATCCATGCAAAGTTGCTTATTTGCTGACTATTGTCAAATTTTCACTCGTTTCTACCACTCAATATTGTCCCTTATACATTTACTTCCCATCTTATTGATTATATTGTCTATGACGACCCTTACTAGTGCCCTGCCAAAGGGTTGTTACAAGCCCTCTATCGCTCACTCTCAGCTCATGTTATTCATGGAATTATTATCATTTGACTTAATCTTAGATCTAGTTATAGATGATAGTATATCATTGGAAGAAAGGAAGTGAATGGTGTGTTGGTTGGTCTCAATTGAAGGCTGCAATTTTCACCGTAGGGTGAGGAGCTACATGTTTGATTTGCAATTTTTTTCTTAATATGGATGAAATTAGGCATGCTATTGGAACTCAAATACATGCCCATTTTCATTTGATAAATTCTAAGGATAGGATAAATGATGCATTTTCAAAATTTCTAGCTACTAAGCAGACCCCTAAAAAATCTTGTAGCTCGTCATAGGGAAGTCCTTTAATTCTACGGCCTCAATAATAAGACTAAGGAATCCATGAAAACTTGCTTCTTCACTAACTATTTCCTCTAAAATTAAAGGTTATGTGATTAAGAATTGAATCTTGATGAAATGACCATTTCCTTCATGGGTATAAACCATGGTAGATCCATTATCCTTAGTGGGTTCCTTGTTATTTCTACGAATCTACATGGGATTTTAATGGTCATGTTAATGCTCAAATATCTCACACATGTGGTATTTTTTCAATTCTCATATCATAAATGTTGTCGACAGACATGTATTTCTGACCCCAAGGGCCTATTAAATTCGATCTTATGACCTCCTTCTGACTTTGGCAAGGAAATTCAAACCATTAGAATTATCCCTAGGGTTTTTGGCAGGTGCATTGGCTGGAATGTTAGTAAGCCATTGGTTGCACTTTCTACATTTGATATGCAGTTCTTGCTCTCTTGTTCTTGACATCTAAGGGTTTTTTTTTCTTTCTCTGTATACGTCACACATGAGCTTATCAAAATACTAACTATTGGTACATGATTATTGGAGCTAGGTCATGACTATTTGAAGGTTTCTAGATATGGGTTGTGACTGTTTCAAGGTTTCTAGGGCTGGGTTTTGATTGTTTGAGCCTGCCTAGGTTGGGGCATAACCCTTGTTGACTTGCTAGTGTTTGGTTGTGAATGTTATTATCCTGTTAAGGTTGAGCCATGACCATGGTTCGACACTTAAGGTTGGTTTGTGAACTTTTCATTGTTGTAATTTTACTTTAGTATTTTGGTTTATTTTATTTCCATTAAAGCACAAATTCGTTAAATTGTTGAAAAACCCTAATTACCCTAAGACATTAACAACTAGCACTCACATTGCATAAGTAACCCGCAATTTATGAGGAATCTATAGGTAAAAAATGCCCCATCAATATTGTAGGTTAGGTTTTCCTTTCATTTTATGATTAGATAGGAATCTTTCATTTTTAACTTATTGTAGGTGAGTTTACAACCAAAACCTCACTTACCATCACTTCAAGCATAAAGGTTAACCAATGAATTTGAGAATAAATACTTCCGTACCATAAATGAATTGTGGGTGATGCCATCTTTCTTTTACTTCTAAAATGATTTTCCCGTGATAATATTCTATCTTTAAATGCCATTCTAAAAAGGGGGACTTGTATAAGAATCTTTTTCATGTTTTAAATGCAATGACTCCTTGCTTCTTGTTTATGATAAATCTACCTCTAAAGCTTGTTTTGAGATATTGTACACTATGAATGAACCTAATATATATACTACATGGTACTAGAATATACAACTATGCATGGGATTAGTTCTTTTGCATTATCAAAATTTAAGGCATCAAGAAGGTATTCCATAGGTGTAGTTTCTACAATGACTTTCCACTATTTCTCCATCCATATTTTCTCAATAAAAATTCATCTAGTCACAGGCCAACAATGATGTCCGAAATTCTTCTCAACCCCCATATGGGCCATAAAAATTAAGAATATGTAGCTATTTACCTAATCCGTGAATATGAAAAATCATGCATAGGCCTGGAAATACTACAAATGAATTGGAAAGAGAGATGGAAGAGTTCCACACAATCACCAAACCTCCTGAGAACCCATTAGCCTCCAATGAAACAAACTCCCAATTAGTAAACATATTCTTCAGAGTCAAAATGGCAGTGTCCCTTACTACAAAAGTTTCCTAAATGAACATTGCATCCACTTTATTGGAGACAAACAATATTTTGAGGGCCAATTGTTTGGCTCATCCCCCCAAGCCACTCACATTCAAGGAGAGGAGCCAACCTTGATGCATGAAAAGAAGAGGAAATTAGAATTTTTCAAGGGATTTAGTTTTGGAGAGGTGTAGAGAAGATAAAATGAGAATTTAACTTTGAAGAAGAGGATGCCATACTAAGGAAAATAATAGCCATGAAAGGAAACTATTATAATCTTGGAAAAATCCAAGATCAAGAAAACATTTATTGGAAATTAATGGATAGTAGTCTAGAAAATATTAATAAAAAACATTGTTTCATGAGATAGCATAACTCTTTAGGACTGTTACCCCCATTTTTGCATGGGTGGTCAATTGGAGGTTTGCTAAGCTAAACTGGGATAGCTCCTAGTGTTTTTTAGCATGATTTTGTTGAGCTAAACTGGGCTAGTTCTTGGCATGATTTCAGGGCTCTATGTTGAGTATCTATAAAATAAAATATTGGCTAGTCCTATGGGCTATATCAACATTCTGAGCACATTGTATCCTCTTAAGCATCAGTCAACATTATCTAGGTCTAGTACTATTTTGAATAATTCTGGGAACCTTATTATAAGTCCTAGGTCATTTCTGTTTGTAAAGGCCAGTAGTAGGAGGCTTTGTTTTCAATTATGGTAAAACTATGCATGTTTTCATTTGTATCTCTACCTTCATAACAAAATTCAACAACATTTTAGGGCATCTCATATTTGATTTTTGGGCATGGCACAGACCTGAAATATGGTCCATCGTATGGAAAAAATGCATTAATACATTGAGTTTGGCTCCCAACACAAGGGGTGGGAAGAGGCTACAGGAATATTTCTCTGTCTATTTTGGGAAATATTTGACACACCATTAATGATGGAACTATAGCAAGTTCTCCATTATATGGTCTCTAAGGAATTTTTAGTTTGCACAATAGTGATTATTGGTGAGAGATCCTGTATTTTGATGACAAGAGCCAACTGGAATTGTAGAAATATGGTTACTGAGGTGACAGTGGGTAACACCTTTAGGTTATAGTTGGGATAGCTTGTTTTTAGGGGATTAATCACACGTGCTAGATGAAGTTGTAAAAAGGAGTTTGTAAAACTACTTTTGGTACATTTCATTAATAAATCATTGGAGTTGATTATGTGCCACACTGTAAGCACAACTACTTGTGCTTTTTTTGAGCTGACATAGCTCAATGATTAAATGCAACCCCATGCTTATTATGCTCGGTGCACACATTAGATTTCCTTCTCTTGCTTTGAACAGAAGGTAGGCCCTACCCATACATACAAAATTGTAGTTTATGTTGTAAGTTAGATATGCCTACTTTCCATTGACCTTGGAGACATATGGATCTTTGTTGTAACTTATGCTCTAATTTTTTATGACATTGGTTTAGGATGTAACTTAGTTAGCCCACTTTTAGCATATCCTTGTAACACTACTAGCCAAATTTATATACACTAATAAAAATTGTGGATCAAAAATGGACTTAAAAGATGGAAATTCAGAAGATACTACTAGTCTAGTTTAGATTCATTTTCTAGCATACAGAAAATTCAACCTTGATGAAACTATGAATTGATGTCTTTGAAAAAATATTAGATGTAACTTGCAACTAGAAATGTAGGGTACAATTTCATCATCAACAATGTTTATGTGGTTGTATGAAAAATATTATTTGTAGGAACATTTGGGGCATTTTAGTTTGCAAAACAAATTGTCCCTCGGTCTACAGCAATGTAGCAATGGAATTAATATTGCTTATAGTTGTAGAAGTTCATGAAACTTACAATATAATTTATAAAACCTATTTTGATAGTCATCATGGTTCACACTAATAAAGAACGTGATTTTGGTGAAATAGAATTACCGAACCTTTAATGTAAGAAAAAAATAGATGAAATTAAGATAATTAATTCAACTACAACCATAAGGAAATAGTAGTTATAAAATAATAAATATGGAACTAATCCATTGATTCAAAGAGCTCCGCTCACATGGATTTCATATATTAATTGCAAACATTCATTGGTGACATCTTACCTATCCTATGCTGCCTTTGTAAATTGAGTATGTCTGCTGACCAATTTTACACTTCATTTCACTGAACATCAGTATGACAATATGCCTTTCTTTGTGGAACCCACATTTCCTTTCAATCTATTTAGCTCATCAAAAGTCTGCTTGAGTGTTGATGTGATGTCTCCCATACCCCAAGCCACTGATATGTGGGGAATCTGAGGATTCTGCAATGGAGGATAAAAATGCACCGTAATAGTTACATTCAATTCATGGCATAAAACAAAACACAGTTTACTCCATGTTGAAAAATAGACAGTAGAAAGTCACCTACTCATATTTTTTCCAAAATAATTCTCAACAAGCAAATCAATTCTCAACCACACTCAGTGCATTACAAAAGAAACAATAGTCAATTTAATTACTGAAAGGACAGCTATCTTATTCCTTTTCTCAAGTAGCTAACAAGAGATTTCAATATCCAAATTAACTTGCACTCACACACATTTTTTTAGAATGAAATATTTTCACATTAATATTTCTCATTTTAAATCATTTGCATGAGTTTAAGAACCAATAGAAGCCACTTCAAACTTTTTCTTCCACCTTTTTTTCCCATGAAATATTTCCCCATAAAATTATTAATATAGAGTGGTGTAAGATTTCACAATTAGGCATACATATTATGTTGAGTTCATGGGATTAAACCACATGGAAGAATTTAAAATTGCCTGCCACTAGTGAATCATTCACCCATTATAAGGGAGAGAGGTGATAGATTTTAAAATCATTAGTGATTTTCATCCTCGAAGATGGAGATAATCCATATTTTCAACCCTCCAGTGCATTGACATTCTACAAACAATGGAATTCAGGAATTTCTCCAGCTATATAGACTCAAGCTTCTTGTGCAAAGCATGCTTTGCACTTGTATGAAGATATCCACTTTCCAATTCAATACTTCAAGGGTTCAAAAATAAGAGCGACATACTATCTTGCATCCTGCTTCAACCAAAATATTGGTAGCTTCTTCCATATCCATGATTTTATTGAAAGCTCCATGCACAAGTAAGAAAAGCAAGCCTCAGTAACGTTCATGGTTCCAGCCAGAATATATGCAATCATAGCCTTAAAATGCATATTTTTGAGTATGTTTATAGATCATATGATGTCCCCACTACCAAGTACCTCAAAATTAATACCAAAGGTGGCTACTAACCCTCTAATAGAAAAAGGGAAATATTCATAAGTGGAACGAAGCAAGGAAGTGCAAGAATGAAATAGGTTGTATAGGGTTGGAAATTAAAACATGGACTTAAAATATGGATTCACATAAAATTTGTTGGAAATTAATGGATATTAGTCTAGACATATATATTCCAATATGAATAGGTAAGGATTGAGTTATAGTCCAAAGACTAATTTCTGAGACATGTGCATTGAGTTTTTCGGTTCATTGGATATAGGGGTAAACACTAAAACCAAGAAGCGTAAAACCATGCATAAATATATGATCTTTGTAGAAACTTGAGTAAATATCAATAAAATAGTTAATGAAAAAATGAATAGATAAGGATTGAGTTATTCGGTTTATTGTATACAGGGGTTGAATCTATTATTAAACATTTGTCACAATTTTATAACATTTAGTTTAGGAGTTTGTTGTGATGAGTTGGAAATTTTTCTAAGTTACCTATAAGCCTATGAGTGTAGAGTAAGGAGAGAGGAGTGGCCAAGAAAATGAATAATTGGTTCAATGTAGACTGGAGAACTGACATAGAATTTGTGTGATCAGGTCGGTGAAGTGATAGAAGCTCTCAGAATTTGAACTCATATATAGAGGTTGGAGAAAGTAATGCGTTTCGTCGGATATCCCTCGTATATTCTATACTACCGAAATCTTCAATTCATTTATATGACTTTAGCCATGTCTATAGGGAGAACAATATGAGTGAAGGCCATTTATCCAAGGAAGCATTGAATATGAAGGCTGGCCTCCTCTCCTTCTTGTAACTTTTAGAAGGAGAAATCATTAAGGAAGGAATGATACAGTTAATTTAAGATATTTTTTATTTGTGTGGCATAGTCTTTTTTGGTTCTTTCTACTATGGGATACATCAACATATTTCTTGTTTTAGCTGGGGATATATAGTTTGTTTTCATACCCTTAGGGGTGTGTTTTTTCCACCCTCGATGCCTCCTTTGATAAGCTATTTGGGCTCCTTATGTTCTTCGTGTGGTATTGCTACTCCAGTCATCTTGGAATTGTGGATTTCGTCCCTCCTCTTCAGAAATTTTTTGATACTTATGATCTCCACTCGTTAATGGACTGAATTATTGTCAGGACTATGTAAACGTTTCCTTTTATTCGCTATTGAATATTGAGGAACACCTCTTTTTCTTCTGAAAAAAAGTTACAGAATATTTGGAAATATTTTATCACATATATTGAGATCCGTAAACTGGGTATTTTATATTTTTGGGTGAGGAAACAAACTAAATTAAAATAGGTACACCTAAAAATATTGTAAAAAACATTCTTTGTATTTTGAGATAAAATTCCTGAAGCATTTTCTATGGACTGACTTGTTATCTATATCGTGTTAAAGGACTATGTGATGAACTGTTATACTAGTGAATTATTGATATTATTCAGGATAATGATATCACAATTATGTCATGCTTATAAGTCTTTCCAAGTTTTTCTATGGTATTTTGCTATTATTTGCCAAAAAAAAATTAGGCCATGGTGCTGTTAGAACCAAACAGGTATTTGTCAAACATGTCGTCCTTGAGCGAATGGAGTTTTGGAAGGCTATAGGAAAGTGAGACATCTAGTAGGTATACAAGGGCTAGATCAAATAGATGTCATAAGGTCAGAAGAAAATTCAATAAACTCATGGAATTTTTTCTTAGAGGATGGGGGTCATGTTCCTATGATGATGAGACAGTAGGAGACATCGAGGTTCCCTTAAGGTACAAACACCTAATGAAACAATGGGTACCTAGGGATTTTCCTCAAGTAAACACTAATTTTTTGGTGAATGGGATGATATATAGAATTACACCGTCATCATTAAATGGATTGGGGTTGTTTTTCATGGATGGAATAAAGGTTGGATACAACATATGTACAGAATTGATGGAGTATGTTGGACCCTCTTACCACTACAGTGATTAGATGCGCCTTGTCTAATATACATGAAGTATGTGTAGATATGGGTTGTCAGCAAATTATTTACAACTGAAAGACAAAGATCAAAATAAAGGAGAAACGTTGTACATTGATGGAAGGACATAAATAATAGGAAATATTGTGGGGTTTATAAACAGTACACAACTAGGGTCTACACTTAAGCAACCCAACTGCATATTCGAGACACGTGAAGGAAACCGTGTCTTTGTATGTGCCATTAAATCAATAGTTGTTGGGGGAGAAATGCTTATTAATTACAATTTGAATCGTGTAGATACAGACACGATTAGTATGGTTGTGGTACATACAACAATTTATCCAACCTTTTATTAATTATTTTAACATATTTATGATTTTTTGTTAGCATATAATTACAATTTTCTATTAAATTTCCTATGTTGACTTCACAGGGAGGTGATGGGAGCCTCATCACCCTAGCAGAAGGTGAGAGGAGTACACAATCCATGAGGAAACATGTATAAATCAAAATGTTATGTTTTAAAATTGTTTTAGTGAGTATTTTTGTTTTGTTAGGTAATTTTTAGTATGTTTTTCATGCAGGGTTCTGTCAAGGACAACTCCCTCATAGTAGATGTTAGTAAACCTACCTCAAGGCAATTGGTGAACATCGATATTGCCATTGTAAAAATTTAGAATGGACAAATAGATTTGTTGTTATGTATTTTCATTAGTATATTCAGTTCGTTTATATAATCTTATCTATTTTCCATGTAGAGTGTTGATAAGGGAATCCAACCGGCTATTGATTAGCTGACTACAACATCGAGGCAACAGGTAAACATGAATGTAATTCTACATTTTAAATACTTTAAAATTGTACACATGTAAATCGTGTAGCATAATTTTTATTCTGTTATGTATTTTTTCATTTTTATGTTTGTGTTCATGATGATAATGTTGTCTACTTTTTTTATAGGTTGATGATTGGGGAAAGTCCCCAAATGTTGATCAGATGACTAGAGTCTCGAGGCAACCTGTAAACCTAAATGTAATTCCACATTCCAAGTACTTCAAAATTGTACACATATAAAACATTTAGCATAATGTTTATTTTTGTAATGTATTTTTTAGTTTTTACATATTGTGTTCATTATGATAATGTTCTTTACTTTTTTTGTAGCTGGATGATCGGGGAAAGTCCCCAGTTGTTGATTAGACCACACTCTCGTCTAGGAATCAGGTATACTTAGAAAATTTTTGTTCATACATTTTTTTGCGCATACTATTACTTCAAATACTAAGCAATGTTTTATTTATTTCTGTTGTAGACAGGGGATTCGGTTTATGAAACACTGACTCAGCAGTATTTATAGTTTGATGTCTACCAGTGGATGAAAAATAAGAAATTAGTAGGTCTATAGACCCATTAAAGGTGATACAGAAGACCATGGAAAAACAAAATGAGGAACTGGTTGAATTGTCATTGATAGTTCCACAAACAAAAGAGATCAAATCAAAGATTTAATTGTTGATCCAAAAATGTCGACAATTGAGAGTAAGTTCCTGAATAATAATGTAAATTCATTTAGAACATTATAATTTTTTATTTGATATGATATTGAACTTGTAATACAATGGTTTGTATTTACAAGAAATTATTCAGCTTAACACTCGTGGTGAAGGTGTTGTTGGTCCCAGTGACCAAACGAATCCACGTACACCACATACGACTCCCTTTTTTTCCACTAAGCATTCGGCAACATGCTCTGTGACACCCCCCCCAAGGCCAGTAGAGGGTGCATCTGATGCTGACCGACCTACAACAGATGCTGCAGAAGAAGAGGTAGATGCAGGGTTAGATACTAATGATGATGTTGAAGTATCATTTCCTGGATCTTCTCGTGTCAGTCGCACTGGTTCAATAGTGACAACATTTTCGGTGAACGATGAACTCATTCCAATAAAGATAGAGAAGATTCCAGGTGATTGTATATTGTTCAATTAAGTTTTTATAATTTGTTTCGAATATACCGATAATTATTTTTAATGTTAACTAATGGTGGCATTATTGTCTTCTAGGAAATGATGTATTTTATAAAATTCTAAATGATTTGTCCTTGGATATCTTCGGGCCCACCATTTTCATAATGTGGGATAGAAAGGAAAAAGATTTAAAGAATGAACTCACTAATAGCTTGGTTGGTCTGTTCGAAAAACATACCTTCGATACATCGAAGGTCCTACAGAAGGCTAGAAAACATTTGAATATTTTTCGAGACCAGTATAGGGTTCACCTAGAAAACAACCCTAGGTATGAGCACCCTTTGATGATTCCATGAAGGGAGTGGAAATCCCTGGTGGAATATGGAAAATAGAAGGTTCTAAGAAAAGAAGGAAAGATACAACCAAGAACAAAGAGCTATGAAATACATTCCAAAATGTAATGGTAATGCTTATTATTATTAGTTTCTATATTGAATTTGGAACACCGCCTCACATAATTGAACACTTGATTAGGCTGTCAGACACATCAAAGGCCGCCAAGGAAATAATGGAAAAATTGGTCAACACAAGCTTGGGCCTGGAGGTTATTTGAATTTGGCGGCCCGATATGTAAGTATCGAAAACCTGAAACTGCATCCAAATAATATATAGAAAATTAATTTCATTTTATTCAAGCAAAAAATGTAAAATTAATGACATCATGCAAATATGCAGGCTGAGATATTTAAAGAATTTTCCATTGAGGAAGACATGAAGCTTGGCTTCGAACAAGGCTTTGACGCCATTGTTGGATGCCAGAGAAGCTTGTCTAGGCATACTGCACGATCTTCTGTTGATCCATCCGGTCTACAGTTTTATAAAAACTATATAGTTTAATGATAATTTATTAATTCTCATGCAATTT
This sequence comes from Pseudotsuga menziesii, assembly GCA_001517045.1. NCBI lineage: Eukaryota > Viridiplantae > Streptophyta > Pinopsida > Pinales > Pinaceae > Pseudotsuga > Pseudotsuga menziesii. Next base: position 95,606 of record LPNX010249392.1, on the reverse strand, counting down.
ATTCGTTATAAAAATTGAACATAAATTATTTATTCTATTTTTAGCAGGAAAGTAATGATCCCGTTACTATCGAGGATGTACACCAAATAGACGAAGATCATGCTTTGATTCCTGTAATGAATTTATTAATATGCTACTGTTTTGTATAGATAATTTCACATGATGAACTTTAATTCTAATTGTCCATAATTCAACTACAGAGCATGTAGATGCAGATAACACTAAACAGGTTGAACCTGTACAAGATAATTATGAACATGCTAATGTGCCCATGCCAGGTAAAAATACACCTTTGTAATGTTTTTTTAAATGAATTACTTGTATTTAAAAAAATAAAAATAAATTAACGAAACATTTTGATATTATTGCAGAAATGCATAGCCCCTCACCTCAAGTTCAACCTTGCGAGCAGTCTAGTAGGGAGACTAATGAGCATATTCCAGAAGATGTGCTTCTGGATAAATATGTAAAGAGAAGAAAAGTAAAAAGGAAGTGACTAAATAAATTTTGAGTAATTCTTATTTATAATAATTTTTTTTACATGGTTGTTTCCTCTATTTCATGAATGAATGGTTAAATGAATGCTTTAATGAATGGTTTACAGATTTTTTTCATCAGCTATTGACTAAATGAATGATTTAATGAATGTTTTTTTCAATTGTTAAATGATTGAATGGTTTAATGAATGATTTAAAGAGTGATTTAATGAAACCTTCTTTCATCTATTGAGTGAAATAGTTTGCAGTAAATTGTTGTTCACAAGTAGATGCATTGGGTTTGGTGAATTAAGAGTGATGTGAGGGGGGTGAGGGGCCATAAGAGATTCCAACTTCACATGGTTGGTGTTATTTAGTAGAGAATATTTAATTATTCTTGAAACATAGAGGATATCAATGAATGGTAAGGAATAATACATTAAAAACCATTATTTCTATAATTGTAGTGTTTAAATTTTACTATTGCTATTTGACTCCTCCATTGGAACTTGTTACAGATAGTGTTGAGAAAAAATTTCATAGTTAAGAGGAAAGAAATGGAATTTTGATGTGATGGATGGCCTTATATACATAGTGTTTTTGGTTCTCCATGTTTTCTCAGGTGATCTATTATTAACAATTAATTTACTTGAATAGTTGAATAGTATTGTAATTTACATTGTAATAATATTGTATTTATTTAGATTGCTTTTGTTATTTTCAGAAACAAACAAATATTTATTTGATGGGTCCTAACATGAAATTATTTCAACATGAAAAAAATTTAAGTATGTTGAATGATGTTTTGAAAGGTAAAGCAGAAGAAGACAGTGTGAAGCTCCACAAAACAAGGTATAATTATGTTTTTTTATTATTTGATTGAACTGTGTATTGGGTATTTATGCATGTGCACTCACGTACATTTAGTTGATGATGATGATTAGAATACATTCAGGATAAATTTGTTCTATCTGATCTATAAACTTAATTAGATTGATTTATCAAGTTGTTTCTATGATTGAATAACTTGGAAAAGAAACTTCTGATTTTTATGAGTTAGTAAGTTGTAGAATACAGTCTTGTTGGTTTATTCGTCAATACTAAGAGGGGGGATAGTGAATAAGTATTGTTATATTTTTACTTAATTTAACCACTTATTAAATTTAACATTTAAAACATGTAACAACAAGAATACACAGAACACAATTTTAATGTGGAATCCCAATAGGGTAAAGCACCAATACATCCTATTACTGCAAACCTGTTATTTACAAAAAAAAATTCCTACTGCTACAGACAAGGATGGTATTACACCATATTTACCAATACCAATTGGAAGGAGGCTATGACCCCCGGGTTTATTAGCTATGAATGAAAGGATGCTACAACACCCTATTTACCAATGCTAATTGGAAGGAGGATACGAACCTCTAGTTTATCAGCTACAACTAAAAGGATGCTACCACACCCTTTTTACCAATTCCAATTTGGAGGAGGCTACGACCCCCTGGTTTATCAAATATGATTGAAAGGATGCTACAACACCCTATTTACCAATACCAATTGGAAGGAGGCTACGACCCCCTAGTTTATCAGCTACGAATAAAAGGAAGTCACAACCCCCTGTAGGCTTGTTACCTTCCCTAGAGCCACCCTGCCACCCTGATATGTTACCCATGATTTCACTCCCACTAGTCTCTATTACTGATGCTGCAACACAAGCTACATAGACTTCTTCCTTCTTACTCAGGTCGCTTCTTAAATACCTCTCAATGGTTAAGCTTCTTTCAACAGTCATATCTCTCCAAACTAAACGAACAGACCTTTCACTATTGCACCCTTTCATATCTAAATATCACACCTCTCAAAACATCCTATCATGTTCTTTCATTGATCCTTCATCTCAAAGACCATTTCCACAGCTTGGAAACCATTTCCACGCCTCTGTCTAATGTTTGCAGGTACTTCTCCACTATCCATGTTCTTTCTACGGTATCATCTTTGAGTTTTAATTAGATTCCTTGATATTATTCCTAAGTCTCTCTGGACCGTCGATCTAACACATAGATTCCCTCAAAATCGTATTTCCACACCAACATTTCCTCATCAATGATTTTCCACCGTTGATCTTTGTCGGGTGATTTCCTGATCGTCGATCTCCATATTATGGGATGTGGGATGCAATATATCAAGTGTTCACTTTTTCCTTTCTGAAAACTTCTTTCCACAAACTCCTTTCTGCAATCTTCTTTCCACATTGTCGATCTGTTTTAGCAAAACTAATTTTAGTCATCTGATATTTCCAGATCGCGGGATGTGGTATGTGTAAAAATTTAAATGATTCTTCCGCAATTCCCTTTCCATGTTTTTCTATTGCACCATTGATCTGCTGTAGGATTAATCTCAGTCGTACGATCCCTACGGGATTATAAAACACTTAAACATTACTTCTACAATTTTCTTTCCTCTTTTTTTCCCGCATTGTCAATCTGTTGCAGGATTAATGCCCACCATATAATCTTTCTCTTTTGTGTAATTCCATCCTTTTCACCTATCCTTTGTGGAGCTGATCCTCACCGATGAATCTAGTACGGGATGCTCTCTGGCCATCCATGCTATAGCTAGGTGGATCTGCATTTTGTCTTTGTGGATTATACAAAAACTGATCCTCACTCATTGGATCTCATGTAGATAACTATGCCACTTCATCATCGTTCCATGTCATCATTACCTTAGTCTTTCATGCGATGCCAACATATGTGTCATGCCACATCCACAACTATTCCATGCCATGCCATCACTACTTTAGTCTTTCACTGAGTTCGTCATACCATCATATCCACTGGTTATTCCTTTGTCATTCTTGAACACCTTTGACATCAATGACAACTATAACCCAATTTTTCCAACAATCTCCCCCTTTGGCATTGATGGCCACCTCTAAACATTCTCCCTCTTTGAAACCAATGATAAAGGATAACATATTATGCGAATGGTGCACCTATTTTGATATAGGATTTCATGTCTCTCTTCTTTTGACAACTCTTTTCATCACATATCCCCTTTAAATGAACTTGGTTATTTAACCAATGTATTATCATTTATATTAACATTTCTTGTTCTTTGAATGATAGCTTAACTGATAAATCCATGTACTCCACCTGTCACAATACTTCTTCTCTTTTGTCAACTATACACCATCCTTGATCAACCATCATTTTTGAAGAAGATAGCTTTCAATATACTTTAACATTAGATACCGATTAAAAAAAATTAGATATCAATTGGAATTTTTTGACTTTTACTCCCCCTAAGTGTAATATCCCTTCTAATGTTATTTTCTTTAAATCACGAGAGACCCATTTTAGAAAAGCACCCCACAGTCCTCACTACATGCTTCTTCGTTTCTTTCATCCTCATCTACATCGGTGTATTCTTTTACTTCACTAAGTATATTTCCCTCATGATGAGTCTCATTTTTATCTATGATCTCATTATTCGCAACATCAAATATAGAGACTTCATTAATGACTGAAAGTTGTGTTTCTTCTAAAGTTTCTAATTCTTTCATCCACACCTTTTCAGGAGGTGTACTATTTACTTCTCCTTCACCGTGCTCTGGGTTGGAGTCATGTTCCCTTTTCATCCTTTGATTTTATCCCCTAACTTTGTAGTGAGACACCTTGTGACCAACCCTATGACATTAATGACAATAACCACAAAATTTTTCTTTATCCACAGGAATTCGTTGGTTTCTCTGTTTCGTAACTGCCATTTTCTTTCATTGTCTTTGAACTTCTTCCAGAGTATCACAGTTTAATTTACAATTTCTATCCAAGTGTCCAAAGTTATTACATTTGTAACACTCTATATCAAACCTTTGGAGAAGTCCACACTGGTTATGGTTCCTTACCTTCGGATTTTTAATTGCATCCTTCTTGTACTCATGAAATTTTTCATAAGCCTTGCATTTCAGGGCTTTATGACCAAAGTTATTACAGAAATAACAATGACCTGGAAATATTTTCTGATTTCTATTTATTACTTGTCTCTTGGGATCCTAATGAGTTCTGTATTTGTCATGAAAGGATAGAGCATCTTCTTTGCAATTTTCCTTTTTAACAGGATGCTTCAGCACTTCAGCATAGCTCTTGTACTTTCTCTCTGATTAGTGAGTAGGAAAATATCTGGCTTCTTCTCTTTAGCGAACCCCAATCCAGACCTATCACTTGATGGTATTTGACTATTCAGAATGTCATCCAGAATCTTTGAGCTATTTTTAAAATTACATTTGATGAATTTTTCATCAACCCCTTCTCTAAGTCGAGCAATTTATTTCTCAATTTTTTAAGAATCTTGAATTCTCTTCCTGAGAAGAACTACTAGATCTTCCTCACTCTTCTTGGCCTCTTGAAGTTGGTTTCTCAAATCAGTAATAATTTGATTTATCTCTTCTTGGTGTTTAGAAATTTTATCTTTCAAAACATTGTTCCTTTTCCTACCTCTTTCAATTTAATCTACAATAACCATGTATTCAGCTTCTATGTCCACTTCTGATTCCTCATCTGAGTTTGTTGTTCCTAAAAATAGGATTTCATTATCTTCATTCATTTCCTCATCTTCACTTTCTTCCTTGGAATAGAAATTCTTCTTTTTCTCTTTATACTTCTTTCTACCCTTATCGAAGCATGATTCTTCATGGTCACTCACCTCTTGTTCTAGGTAGGGACATTTATGGGAAAAATATCCAATCCTTCCACAATTAAAACATTTCGAATGTAGCTTAGATTTGTATTTCCAATGCCTTTATTAAGTCTACTTACAAAGAGGGATTCCTCATCATCTAGATTTTCTCATTTATTTTTGGAAGTGACTTTAAACACTGATTATTTCTTTGAGTTTTTATCATGTCTAGTTCTCATCTCATAAGCAGTGAGAATTCCATGCAGCTCATCTACTGTCAAATTTTTAAGGTCATCCCTTTCCTCTAGAATGGAAACCTTTGAGTCATATCTCATTGATAATGTTCTTAGTATCTTTCTTACCACTTCTTTTTCTTTCAATTATCCTCCAATACCTCTAATAGCATTAACCACCTCATCTACACGAAGAAGGTATTCCCCAATATTCTCTTCTTATCTCATTTTGAGGTTTCCAAATTGACCTTTATATGTCTACAGTTTGGATTCTTTGAACTTATATGGTCCTTCATAGATAATCTTCAATTTATCCCAGGATTATCTGGCAGATGTGCATTGCATAACCTTAGTAAACACAGTGTTTGTTAATCGACTCAAGATTACATTTAGGGATTTGGAATTGCCTTCATATTAACCTAGTTCAATTGTGTCTGTAGGGTACTATTTTCCTATGTTAATCTCCTTTTATGTTGCTTCCCAAACCTTCCATCCCAGGAACATCCGATGACACCTCATTCTTACACTCCAGTATCACTAGAGGAAATTTCAATTTAAAATGGGCCTTCCAAAAATAATACAAATTCCATGTCATAATGTATTAGCCAATCAAAATGCTTTAAAATAAAAAAGGGAGAAACTCTTAAACAATTTTTTTAATATAAATTTGGGGATAAGTATCATAATAAAAAACTACTTTTTTGTTCATATTTTCAACATATCTTTCTGTGTTTTTACTCAAATTTCGATCGAGAGAGCTCGTTGGATGCAGAATTAAATTCTTCATCCAAATTAAATTCTTCATCCAACAAGTACCCGCTCAAAATACTTTTGATGGGTCCCACTACACCAAAAACAAGAAATACCTGAAAAAATATGATGATGACATCATCACATTTTTTCAGGTATTTCTTGTTTTTGGTGTAGTGGGACCCATCAAAAGTATGTCGAGTAGGTACTCATTGTCATCATCACATTTTTTCAGTTATTTCTTGTTTTTGGTGTAGCGAGACCCATCAAAAGTATGTCGACCGGGTACTCGTTGGATGCAGAATGTAATTCCACATCCAATGAGCTCTCCCAATCGAAATATGAGTAAAAACACAGGGAGATATGTCGAAAATACGAACGAAAAAAATAGTTTTTTCTTTTCTTCTTCCAAAATTAAAAATATTATTTTATTATTTTAACTATTATTTTATTAATTTTCCTTAGGAGGCCGATGTTGAGTTGAAATTTCCTCTAATGGCATAGTTTTCTCCTGTAAATAGTGGATGTCTGTTAGTGTCCAAGCCTTCTTGTTCATCCATAGTGGTTTTATAATGGATCTACCTTCCAGTGGTTAAACTATGCTGAAGGAACCTTCTCTGATACCAATTGTTGGTTTATTGGTCAATACTAAGATGGGGGCGGGTGAATCAGTATTGTTATTTTTTTACTTAATATAACCACTTATTAACTTTAACATTTAAAACATATAACAACAAGAATACACATAACACAATTTTAATGTGGAAATGATATAGGGTAAACCATCAATATGTCCTATTACTACAAAGTTGTTATTTACAAATAGTTTTACCTGCTACAGACAAGGATGGAATTAAACCCTATTTACCAATACCAATTGCAAGGAGGCTACGACCCCCTGGTTTATCATCTACAACTGAAAGGATGCTACAACACCCTATTTACCAATGTCAATTGGAAGAAGGCTATGACCCCCGGTTTATCAGCTACGACTGAAAGGAGGAAACAACCCTCTATAGGCATGTTTCCTACCCTAGTGTCACCCTACCACCCTCATATGTTACCCATGATTTCTCTACCACCAATTCTTGTCACTCCCATGGGTCTCTGTTACTAATGCTACAACACAAGCTATAGAGAATTATTCCTTCTTACTCAAGCCATTTCTTAAATACCTCTCAACGGTTAAGCTTCTTTAGACATTCATGTCTCTCTAAACTGAACAAACACACCTTTCACTATTGCACCCTTTTCGATTTGAATATCACACCTCTAAGAACGTCCTATCATGTTCTTTCATTGATCCTTCATCTCAGAGATCATTTCCACAGCTTGGAAACCATTTCTGCACCTCTGTCCAAAGTTTGCAAGTTTTAATTAGAGCCATTGATCCTATTTCTAAGTCTCTCCGTACCATCGATATAATGCACATATTCCCTCCTTGAAATTGTATTTCCGCACAAATATTTCCTCATCAACAATTTGTCATCATTGATCTTCGTCGGGCGATTTCCTCACCGCAGATCTCCATGTTGCTGGATGTGGGATGTGAGATCTCGTGTGTTCACTTTTTCCTTTTTGAAAACTTATTTCCGCAAAATACTTTCTACAATCTTATTTCCTCAATATTATTTCCTTGATTTTCTTTCCGCACCATCGATATGTTTTAGCAGAACTAATTTCAGACATCTGATCTTTCTATATTGTGGGATGCGGGATGTGGGATGTAGAATGTCGGATGCATAAAACTTTTAACAATTATTCCACAATTCCCTTTCTGCATTTTTCTTCCACGCTATTGATTTGTTGCGAGATTAATCTCAGTTGTCTGATTGCTCAGGGATGCGGGATTATAAAATCCTTAAACATTACTTCCACAATTCTCTTTCCTCTTTTCCCTTCTGCATCATCGATATGTTGCAGGATTAATTCCCACCATCTAATCTTGATATTTTTTGGAATTCCATCCTTTCTACCTATATTTTGCGGAACTAATCCTCACCTTCGAATCTAGTGTGGGATGCTCACTAGCCATTCATTCTAGAGCTAATGTGGATCTGCATTCTATCTTTGTGGATTATACAAAAAATGATCCTCACTCATCAGACCTCATGTAGATAACTATTCCACTTCATCATCGTTCCATGTCATCATTACCTTATTCGTTCATGCAACTCCAACATATGTGTCATGCCACATCCTCAACTATGCCATGCCATGCCATCACTACTTTAGTATTTCACCGATTTTTCCATGCCATCATATCCACTGGTTATTCCTTTATCATTCTTGAACACCTTTGACATCAATGACAACTATAATCCAAATTTTCCAACAAGTATTTTTACAACTATTTTTAAAAATAGATCTAACGTATTTGTAGGCCAAGAATTCCAAGAGAGTACTTTTATAATGTATATATATATAGCCTTTCCTTTATGTCATTCCAATAGTAGCATTATAGTATGGTACTAGTGAGCTATTAGAAAACCCTATTATTTGCTTGAGTGTATGAGGGTGGTGCCAAATTTCATTTTGGGTTTACCATCCATAAAAGGATGAAACTCTTCTTGCTAGTACAACATCTCTAGGATAGTGCCTTTCCAATTTAGTGGATAAATTATACTCCTTGTTAACCCAAAAATTTCCCACCTGGCTCTCAATGGACTACACCACCCAAGGAAACCATCTCACAACACTCATTTCACTCCATAATACCTTCCATTTGACCCCCGCACCTCCAAAAGAGCCCAAGGATGAAGAAAAGGGATAAAAACCCCAAAAAAGATCCCAAAATAGCCCCCTAGGAGCTAAAGCCCTCAAAAAGGGGCTAAAACCCTAAAAGGGGCTAAAGTTAGGGAGAAAGCGGATAAAGGCCCAAAAAAGGGGCTAAAGCCTTGGCCAAGGGATTAAAACCCTAAAATCCCTTGGAAAAACTATAAAAGGAGGGTGGGGGGTCACTCTCAAAACACTCCTCACTTGCCTATTGTTATGCTACCCATGGATGCTTTGAGACCTTTGCCTCTCAAAACACCCACTCTCCCTCTCCTCCATCTCCATCTCTTTAGGCCATTGCTTCCCCAACCAAGAGAGAGTTGCTCCCATGAGCTAGGGCATGGTGGCCCATTTCCAGCTAAGTGAGGTGTAATTTATTTTCATGTTTATCTACTTGTTTTTCTTTCTAACTGATATTTTCATTTGCAGGTTTTTCATTGACATTGTTTACAGGTTTTCCATTGTAGTAGCTTAGGTTGTTTGTAGGTTTCAAGGAGGCGGAACCCTAACCCATTTTCTGTAGAGGGTTTCACAAGGGCTTCATCTCCCTCTTTATTTTCTGTTATTAGCTCTTAGATCTAGTTTACATTAGCTACCATTTGCTTATTCTTGTCTATATTAGCTTAGTTTAATTCTCTACTCTATTTGTGCTATTTTCCCTTTCATTTTCTACTGCTTTCAAAGGGTAGGAATCTACCCTTGTGCCCTATAGAAATAAGGGAGCCATTCCTGCTCCTGTAGTGAGGAGAAATTCTCACTACACTCCTAAAATTCTCCAAATATTAGGTGAGAAGGACTCGCTTCCACTCCCCTCCCCCCTTATTCACTATCCATCGTAGCCAACAATTCAGCCAGTGATCCCATCCAGCCTATCCAAACAGCAACTGCAGCCGCAACCCCAAACACAACCATAACATCGTCCGTAGCCGCAATGCCAACAACAACTGCAACATCACCTACAGCAGCAGCATTATGTGCAACTGCAACCATAACCTCACCCCCACATGCAACCAGCTGGGAGTTATGTGGGCTCATCTCTGGTCCATACAATTCCCTTCCTCTTTCCCCCACCTGGTGTCATGAGCAAGCCAATCATGGCCACCTTAAGCCTACCCAACTTTACGTTGGGGATCCTAGTGTGGTATCTAGATCCACCAGCTCAACCAGCAATGCCCCAGGTTGTGTTAACCTCGGTGCAACCTATTGTGGTTGAGTCTCACCCCCCACCCAGTCCGCATAAGCCAACCGCCACACCTGCACCTGCACCACCCCAACCCAAAAGGGATAGGGGTAAAAAAACCAAAGCCACCGAAGAACCACGACAAGTCCCACCTTGTGCCATCTATGAGCAACAGGGCCATCCAACTCAGAATTTCCCTGAAATCCCAGTGATCTGTACGCATCTGGATGCCATGAATACGAATGAAAACATCCCCATGGTTGAACTCCCAACCATGCCACTAGTTAAGAACAAGGAATTGAGGACAAACCATGCTTGCACACTTTGTGGGTTGTATGGACATTACTCCCACCATTGCCAAAACCTACCCAAATTTTGATTGGCTCTTACTGACCTCCGTCACCATTCCCTTGAGTCTGAGATCACCTTGATCGAATAAGTTCACCCACCACCACCTTCATCCGACACTGTGTCCATCTACATTATGTCCAATTATGTAGACCCTCTTGTCTCCACCATCACTGATGGTCCATCAAACCTATCTCTTTTGTTGTTTTCCCAGCCACAGCTGCAACCTCAGTTGCAACCTTAACCCCAGTTACTAAGGATACAATGGGTTTCATTCCCACTCAACTTGATCCTTTTCCTTTTCCTACCATTCGGTATCGTGAGTAAGTTTGCCTTGGCAACCCTCAATCTACAAGATTTCAGACTGGGAAATCATGTGTGGTACCTTGAACCACCTGCCCTACCTCTAAGGCCCCAGCATGTGTTTCCTTTGTCCATCCAATTGAGATGATTTTGCACCTACCTCCAGGTCCATCAAAAACTCCTCCTATCTCCATGCCTACCCCTCTTCCCCCAACAGATACTGAGGGCAAGGCCACCAAAACCACAACCAATACCAATTACATGATCTCTAGCACCAGTCGCTCTTCCATCTTGTCAGTTGTGGAAGATCCACCTGATCTATCCCAGCACCACTTACGCAATGACGAGGAGATCTATAAGACCGCCTATGGTTTTACCCCATTCCCTTTGAATCATAGTATGGAATCGGTTCTTCCCATAAAATACCATATTCTATCATCCTACCTTGCCAATGACCTTTGTCTCGACAAGGGGGCATACATCTTCACTGACTCAGATGGTCAGCTCTTGAAGAAGCCACAAAACGGGCTCCACCTCAAGAGATTCCATTCTTGATATAACCATTATGAGTCCCTTATAGTGTAGTTTTTTCCCTTTCTTGTTTTTAAACATTTTTTTTAGCACAAGTCAGGGGCAGCACCATCAACTCCTAATTCAAAGTCACCCGGAACCTTTTCGAGACACCTCTTACACCTTCGGCTCAAATTTCCATTTCTAAGACCATTGTCTCATGTTTAATAAGTCAATTTCGGGACCATCTCCCATAAGTCACCTTGATTCATGATCCATGACATGACGATGCGAGTGTCTATGAACCCATACTCGTATCACACTGCCTGGTCGCAACTCATGCAAGCGATCGGGCCGCCGCCCATTAAGGATTGTACTGTAATTTTACTTTTTGTATTTATAATTGTCTTTTTCCACCACACCTTACGCGGACATCTGGACCATCATCCACAAAACCCTTTGTTTTTATTCCATCTATTTGACATAGAAGTGTCCTTGGGCTGCCTTCCATTATTAACTATAATTTTAGCTTTTATTTTGTATTTTTAACACATAGTTTTCTTTTCCATTCACTGCACTTTACACAGACCTTTGGACCACTGTCCACAAAACAATTTATTTTCTTGCATGTATTTGGCATATAAGTGCCCCCGAACTTGCACTCACATTACATGTAGTCAAGTTCATCCACCGCAACACACACACACGCTCTCCTAACCTCTGTCTGAGAGCCACCTCGGTTTGCATGCCTCTGTCGCATCAACTCGTAGGCCTCTGCCGTGATATATCCCACACATGTATTGGTATGTTTGAGATCCTTCTTCTCCATCCATACTACATGGATGACCTTTGTACCTCTATCCATTGTCCTGACATGGGGCACCGCATGTGCCACCATCGGTTGACCACATTGGAGTTTCGTTTAAACTCTTTTCTGACTCCTTAAAACAATGAAAATATCGCCAAGCGTAGCTACTTCCTTCCCCATTCACTAAAGTATAGGAAAGGGCATCTACATTGTCTTGTTTACCTCCTTTTGCGAACCATGTAGACCATTTCATGAAAAGGACCTCCTTGGCACACTCAATCCAAGACCATACCCCTCTGCATACTTTTATGCTTTCTCAGGTAGAGGGGCCGCACTTTATGAAAAAGTTCACCACCGGTTGTCGTTAATCTCTTTTCCAGTCGTCTCAACAATAAAATATCACTGAGCAAACTTGGTTTCATTCATGCTCATAAAATTATTTGAATGACTATCTATTCAGTATAGGTTTAACATTTTCCGGCCTAATTGGACTACCAACGATAAAGAAGTCTCTCATCCCCTTCAGGATGAGCGAGCTCTCCTATGTATACTTTTATCCTTTTTCGGGCACAAGAGACTACCAATGAAAAAGATCCCCCACTGGAGTCTTCTTCATTCTTTCAGACTCTCTAAAATTGAAAGCACCATCAAGCATTTACCTTCTCGGGCTCGCAAGAAATCCACAAGATCGTACCACAACGGTGTCCCTAGACACCACCCCATAGAAAACAGTTTGGAAACATTCCCACATTGGGTTTCCTTTGTTCAGAGTACTCTCCAATGTGTCTTCATTGGATCCCATCAGTATAAAAAGTGTCCACCTCCTCCAAGTATTTCCCATCTCCAGTGACATCCCCGGTATTACAGTGATGATCCCATTCCCTTGAGTCAGTTTCATTTGCTGCCTGATCTACCCTACCATCATACTCTGAACAAAGGAATTTTGACTCTCCCACTCCCCCCTACCCCTATTCATTTTTTTCCCTTCCCTCCCCTATCCCCCAATTCAGTGAGTCAGTTCATATATTGCTTGACACCTTTCGGTTATCCCTCACGCTCCTGGTCAAGGAAACATCATTTCCTTGACTAGGGGCAGGTCTCCCTCTGTTGATGCCAACACACATATTCCAGAGGATAAACCTAGAGGTCCCCGTACCTTGGTTTTATTTACATCATTGATGAGTTCCTTGGACCACTTAAGAGGATTCCTTAGTGCCTCTTGGGATGGTTGTTTCTCACGTGCTCGACTTCAACTCCATCATCGCACCATTGAGATTCATACAGGGTTTGTTCCACACAGTACTTGTTTGAAGATCTCGGATGTCACCTGAATATAACACATTGGTGAGTCCACTTGAGGGACCTAAACAGGCTATGTCCCTTGTGATTTCTGGTTTGCATTGGAGTCAGTGATCAGAATCCCCAGCAATGCTTCGATATACCTTTCTGATTGATGCAGCATACTTGTTCCACAGAGACTCTAATTCTCAGTCAGCAAGTCCACACAACTATGTACAAGATCTAGTAGACCGTCAGTCATGAAGATGTAGCATTCCATGAGAATGCCATGGGTCCAATGTACCAGATCAGTGTTGTATTCAACCTCACATAGAGGAAAAGAACATTGTAACATCACTTGTATATGATCGGCTCTTGTATTATAGAGCATAGATCAAATGATTCTTTTGACATTGTCATGAGCATGGGGATTCTCACCTCATCCATATATATGTCACACATTTATTGTATCTCACCCATTGATGGGAACCAAATTAATACAAAACCAAAATCCACCATGCCCCAGCCCTAGAAGTACCATCTCTCTACAGCAAATCCTATGATGTCCATCAACCATACATTGAGCTCCTACCCTCACACATCAGGGGGCAATCTGCTAACCCAAAAATCCCCCACATAGCTCTCAATGGCCTACACCACCCAAGGACACCATCTCACAACACTCATTTCACTCCATAAGACCTTCCATTTGACCCCCACACCTCCAAAAGAGCCCAAGGATGAAGAAAAGGGCTAAAACCCCAAAAAAGAGCCCAAAATAGCCCCCTAGGAGCTAAAGCCCTCAAAAAGGGGCTAAAACCCTAAAAGGGGCTAAAGTTAGGGTGGAAAGGGCTAAAGGCCCAAAAAAGAGGCTAAAGCCCTAATCAAGGGCTTAAAACCCTAAAATCCATTGGAAAAACTATAAAAGGAGGGTGGGGGGTCACTCTCAAAACACTCCTCACTTGCCTATTTTTATCCTGCCCATGGATGCTTTAAGACCTTTGCCTCTCAAACCACCCACTCTCCCTCTCCTCCATCTCCATATCATCAAGCCATTTCTTCCCCAGCCAAGAGAGAGGTGCTCCCATGAGCTAGGGCATGGTGGCCCATTTCCACCTAAGTGAGGTATAATTTATTTTCATGTTTATTTACTTGTTTTTCTTTCTAACTGATATTTTCATTTGCAATTTTTTCATTGTCATTGTTTGCAGGTTTGCCATTGTAGTAGCTTAGGTTGTTTGCAGGTTTCAAAGAGGCAGAACCCTAACCCATTTTCTGTAGAGGGGTTCACAAGGGCTTCATCTCCCTCTTTATTTTTTGTTATTATCTCTTAGATCTAGTTTACATTAGCTTCCATTTGCTTATTCTTGTCTAGATTAGCTTAGTTTAATTCGCTGCTCTGTTTATGCAATTTTTCCTTTCGTTTTTTACTATTTTCTAAGGGTAGGAACTTACCCTTGTGCCCTATAGGCACAAGGGATCCATTCCTGCTCCTGTAGTGAGGAGAAATTCTCACTACACTCCTAAAATTCTCCGAATATTAGCTGAGAAGGACTCGCTTCCACTCCCCTCCCCCCTTATTCACTATCCATCCTAGCCAACAATTCAGCCAGTGATCCCATCCATCCTATCCAGCTAGCCATCGATCCCAACAAGACCAACAACACCATCCATACCAGCGACCCGATCCATCCTATATAGGAATATCAAAAACCATTGAAGGGTTATCTTCCCAACTTACCTCGCGAAGCTATTTTGCTGGTTATCTTCTTCCCAAGCTAGGAGTGTTGACAATGGGATTACTCACCTACAAGGTGTCCTCCATCATCGTATTTCCCATTTAAAAAAATGTATATGCCATATATACATTATATTCACCAGCTTCATTATTGATTACCTTAGTTGAATCTGCATGCTCATAGGCTTCCTGTACACCTTGAACAACTTCTTCTATTTAGAAAAAATCAACTAAAACCTCCATTCTTTCCTCTTTCATTTGTGATCCTAAGTCAGCTAATTGCTTCAATTTCCATATCCATCTCACTTTGGCAGTCATTAATTCTGTCAATTTTCTACATGATGGTATTGTATAATCTATGTCATCTTTGTTGATGAGTTTTTCTTATTTGTAGCCTTAAAGTTTTCACATTCACTCTTTAAAGGACAATGTATTTTCTTTTATTTATGTATATATTTATCTATATTCCTGAGCTTCATTATTAAGTGGCTCTCGTTAATCTGAATCTTCATAGGTTCCTTGGATGTCTTGACCAATTTCTCTTTTCAACAAAATGCATCTGAAACCTCCACACTTGTCTTTTTTCTTTTGTGAACTAAGAAATATGATTTCTCTAGTTCCTATTTCCTTTCACCTTTGGAACTTATTAGTTTTGTCAATTTTTTCATGAAGATACTATGTGACTATATTCATGACAAAACCTACAATGAAACCAAATATTATCATATTCTAATAAGAGGCTCCACTTTATATTTTATTGTTTTGCAGAAGTATTTCTTTTGGCAAACCCTCAGCCAAAAATTAGAATAAAAACCCCTTTGCAAAAAAGCAGTATGGTTTTATAGTCCAAAAGTTATGGCACTCAAACACAATTGTTCCAATGATTCCTTCACTTAAATATAACTAAATGAAAATTCAATCCACATATGTAGTATACTTCCTTATTGTTTATAGGTCCATATTAATATACTTTCCTAGATTGTTACCAATTGTGGTAAGGGTATTCCATTCCAATATTCGAACAAAAGATTGGAATTCCTACCCAAATCAAATCTTTGTTAATGAATCTATAGGTTGACTAAATCCAAGTTTCTATGGCTCCATAAAGAGGCAAGATTCATCCATAAATAAGGGCACTGACCAACAATGTGCACTATGTCATACTCAACCAAAAATTAGAATAAAAACCCCTTTCCATTAGGTTGGATTGACACCATATTCTCCAAGAAAGAAACCCATAATTCTTCTACATATTTTTTAGTGATGACCATAAGCTATGAAACCCTCATATCATGATATGTAATAGTCCTTGTCCTCCTCCTTTAAGGGTTGTAACTGCTGAACACTACCACTATGTAGGGCTAATATTATGCCAATATCTTCCTTTTCTAGGGTTGTTTATGCCCAAAGGATTTCCTATAACTTTGGATTCAATGCCCAAATGCATTCAAAATTTTCCAAACATGACTTAGGACTGGCCGAAATTCATGTTTTAGGGTTGTTATTATGCCGAGAATTGGTTTTTGAGATATGAATTTCAAGAATCCACCTCATGCTACATAATATAAGTTTGAGAATGACCCTTATTAAATGCCAAAATTTTTCCCAATGTTTATGATAACAAGGCTTCCATGTTTATGATAATTCGAAGAAAGTTTAGAACTGATCTTTAGCCATTATTATGTTTACTTCAATCCTAAATTTCAACTTTTTGGGTACCTTTCTTCATGACGAACGTTGCCTAAGTATTAAAAGGATGAAAGTTTACAATGCACTTTACTATTTTAACATAGTGTATAATGGTAATGTTGATTGATATATATTATGCATGTTGCATTTTACCTTTTTATGGTATACATTTTCTTGTCTTTTTTATTGAATATTTTAGTGTCTTTTCTAGTTGTGAGCTAACATAGCTCGCTTTTATCACAAAGGATGGAAACTTTCTTAAAGGAAAAATATTAGACTATCCTATTTATATTGTTAGTCATAAATAACTATATCTGAATTCATAAATGCGATACATTTTTTTTATGTATGGCATATGGAAAGCATGTGGGATAAAAATAAATGGATGCATAGTTGATTCAGAGGAGTGATATTCTCAAACTATACCCAGGTTCAAAGGTCCCAGCTAATGGAATAGTAGTATGGGGTTCCAACCATGTCAATTAGAGTATGATTACTAGTGGTTCATCACCAATGTCAAAGGAGGTTGGGGGGACAATCATAGGAGACACTGTGAACTTAAAAAAGGATCTTCATGTTCAAGTGACAACATGTAGTTTCAAATGTTGCTTTATCTCAGATTGTTCATTTGGTTAAGACAACTCAAATGGATAAAACCCCAATTCAGAGGTTTGTTGATTATGTAAGCTCTTATCAAACATATCTTTATTAAATCTCATAAATTATATTGAACACAAGCCATAGTGTTTCTAAATTGGCCTCATGTTTCACAAACATTTGCAGAGAATACTAAGAAGTCCTTTGGAAATAAGAAATCATATTTTGAGATTCATAATAAGATTAAGTAGTCTTTTCATTAAACATGTTGTTGTGTTGTACTTGCAGATTTCCAATTTTTTTGTTCTTGTTGATGTTGCATTGGATTTTGTGACATGGTTGGGCTAGTAATATTTTTCAAATCCCTTCCTAACATAATTTTACTTCAGAGAATACATTCTTATAATTTTATTTTGTTTGTATGTTTTATTTTTTATGTAAAATAACAATTGAACAAGTTGATTACTTTAGTGCCCGCTTTCTGTAGGTATCTTAATGGAGTACTTGATTCTTATCCGAAAGAATGGATACCACCCACTAGTAATCACTTTGTTCTTGCACTTATGTTTGATATCTCAGTTTTGGTCAGGGTAGGAAGTTGATTCTTATGAAAATGATGGGTGTGGTCACAAAGGTCCTTAACAATCACGAGTATATAATACACTTCTTGTAGAAAAAATAAGAGATGATATTTAATCATGCCAAATTGTACCCCCATCTCGAATTCATAGATAACAAATGTGTTGAAGCTTCCAAGGTATGCACATTACTTCTCTTCTTTCACTTCATGGGAATTGGTAGTGTTTTTTTAATGAATGAAAGGATTTTTTCCCTTGGATTAGTCCTCAAATGGATAAAGTGCTTTTAAGCTTGTTGTTTTCCCATTGTTTTTTTATTTTTTTGTAATGTTTATTTCTTATTTCTTTCATTGTCCATGATACATTGTTCTAGACTAGCATGATTTTTGGATTGTCTATGGACTTCTAAGTGGATTTTACTATGTTGGGTCCTCTTTCAAAGAGAGCGTTGAGGTTCATATTTTTTCCTTTATAACGACTATTATTGGTAATATACCCAGTGTTATAGATAGGATATTGTTCCTGAATTGTGAATATTAGACAGGGCAACAGTCAAGGGGAGGGTTAAGGATGAGTTTAATGATTGTCACAATGCTTCATCTGTCATCTTAACTTCCCAGATACCTTAAATATATTGAGAACACTAAATGAGGAATTTTTACTTTTATTGGATCTTAAAGTTCAGGCTTAAAAATTAATATTTTAATCCAATACTTGGATCTTGTCTTTGAGTTCGTGGAAAATGGGTAGCTCAGAAACTGGATCCATGGAGCAAGGTCATGTGTTGGGGATTTGAGTTATAAATTGGAACTAGAGGATACATATTATCATGGACATGGCAGAAGGGTTGGAGTATCTTCAAACTTTTGTGTAATATCTGCATTGTAAAGTGTTTTTTTTCAAAAAAAATAATTTGTTTGACCAATGTGGATATACCTCTCATTAAAATTGGGTGAGATTTTATTATTTGTAACCTCCACATGGATTTTTTGGGCACTGGGCACAAAGCCTCAGTATGTCCACAAAGCCTTATTAGTCCATGAATTGTATTATGGATTCATTCATATGTCAAAATCAAAGGGAAAGAGATAGGATGCCATATGATACCGATAATGTATTCCATTCCATGATATGCCATTCCTTCAACAATGGATTTCACACATGAATTCCTCACACAAAACCTTACTATTGGAAATCCATTAAAATATACCTATTCATTTCCTCATATAAAGCTACATGTATACTGTTGTGTTTTCTTTGAGATCAAAATAACTCCTTCAATTAGGGTAAACAATAATATTTCCATTGGATAAGAACTTACCGTCATAATCAATCTTTTCTCCTTCCAACTCTTGTTCAATACCTAAACAAAAGGAATGCCTAAAGGATTTTACCTACACTCCCTATTAGTTTTGTAAAACTCATGTGTTTGGGCATGAAAACTCATATTCCTATTAATATTCCTTATGTCTATATCCATATAAAAAAGTATACCTTATTCTAAAGCTACCTTTGAAAGAATGATCAAATCTTAGTCTCATTCCTTGTCCATCCCATGACCTCATGCCTCAGCACACTACTAAGTAGCTTCTACAAAACATATTTGTTGTGGGTGAAAGTATCAAATAACAAGTAATATTTGTATAGGAAATCATCTCTAAAAAGACTCCTCCATATTCTTTTAGCATGCAGAGCGTGATTGAACCAGTCCAAACACTTGAGATCCCAACCTCTCATACATTTGGGTAGAGATATACTTTCCCAAGATGGTAAATGAAATTTTGAATTA
Organism: Pseudotsuga menziesii; assembly: GCA_001517045.1. NCBI lineage: Eukaryota > Viridiplantae > Streptophyta > Pinopsida > Pinales > Pinaceae > Pseudotsuga > Pseudotsuga menziesii. Next base: position 75,871 of record LPNX010249392.1, on the reverse strand, counting down.
TGTAAATTACCATACCGTAAGAATTAGAAGATATTATTTTGAATTTTATTGGTGACTGAGTTTAGTGAAAAGGACTTTAACAATTGATACAACTAAGAATTTGGTGAATCTATACCATCTTTGATTATAGATTCACATGATCAACCACTATTAGAAGGGGATAAAGTTTGAGACCACCATGGATAATATTTATATCAATCCAATAATTTAAAGAGGATACCAAATAGACGCAAACCCTTATCCATTCATTTTCAACGATAAGGGGATCAAACATGAGTTTGAATAGTGGCCAAACATTGCAAAACTAGAAACAAACCAAAGAAATAATTTATGGATCCCCATGAAAAATATACAAGAAAGTAATGTCAAAGATTTTGATAAAGCGCTAATTCTATTGAGAAAACCAAAACCAAATGATCTTGTTCTATCTTGACCCAGGAAGAGGAAGGATATATCCCATAATCCATGACCCATCCTAGAATTAGTTGAGATGCAAAAAGGAAAAATACAAACATCATGTGTTACCATCTTATGTTAATTACCATCATTCAAGATTATGAAAATATTGAAAAAGAAAAAGGAAAAATACATAAGAATGAAAGTAATTGAGATAATCATAAAACTAATAAAATTATTAGCTAGTGGCCCCATTGCCAAAAATATCCATACAAACTATGTAATACTATAATTTTGACCCTAGATTATGGATGTATATTTCCTATGAAACTTTGCTAGAAGCCTATACATATGTGATTTTAGAGTTCATACACTAACTGATCACTAAACAGTGAACCATTCCCATACTATACTTTGGTTTTGTACACAAGTACATTTTGATCATATAATAAACATACCAAAGTGATAAAATGGAATATAAAGGAGTTATGAATCCAAGAGAGGATAAGAAAGGTGCCTAAAGAGGATAATATAAAAATAAGAATATTTTAGTGTTTCCCATATTTAATTATGATTTATTCAACCCTTAGTTATGTCAATTAATTTTGCCCATTTTTTGGAATTAGCTTCCCAAGGAATGATAATGGGCTTATTGAGAAGGAAGATGGTGCTAATGCAACCATGAAAAAAATTTCCTTGAATTTTGTGGCACAAAGAAATTTATCCATAGTTCATTAATTATTTATTCACTTTCTCATGCTAACCATACTGTGTTGTTCCCATGTAATTATCCCTTTAGAACTACTACCATACATATGTGAAAACCACATCCAAGATTAGCTATAATCCAATGCTAATATTTCTAATTCCATAGTTCCAAACAAAATATATTCCCTTGCTTGCATTAGATAAAGGGGATTCCATGAGGGACTACATTACATAGAAGGAAACTCCTTCCTTGGTGTTATGGGGTTTTCTATAGCAACGGCTAGTAGAAATCCTAATATAAGAGTTGTGACTTATAAAATCATTAAATGATGTTAAATAAACCAAGTAACCATGGATTACTGAAAATATAAACCAAAATAATGAATCAAATCACCAAATACTATTAAAAAGATGAACCATATAAAATTGGTTGATTTACATTAGTAATCCCCAATGGATGCAGAGAAATAATAGAATTACACCTAGGAGAATTTTGATGGAGAGTAGATGGTCTCATGTGTTTCTCTATTGCGAGGGTCCATTTATTCCTTGATTTTTCTCAACTCCTTTCCTTAGTATATGGAGGCTTGTTGAGCGAGATAGGAAGAAGAATCCATAAAGTCTATATTTAGAAGGATATGGCATGGGAGTAGTTGGATCTTAACAAAAATCCCATGAGAGGAAGAAGACAATGGCTAGGGAGAAAAGAGTCATGTGTGAAAATTGGAATCCACATCTAATGAAGAAAAGGAGACCAGAGAAAATAAATTAGTCACTCCTACTCTAAACATGAATAAGCATGTGTTGTAGACTCATATGGAATACTGTTGGCATTAAATTTTTGTAAAGGAGCAACCAAAGAAGGAGGAGAGGTTGTAGCCTGAGTTCTATAATTTTGGATTTGTGTGAGGAACTAATTTGCATAAGGAAAGAAATTCATGGCTGAAGGGAGAAGAGTGCATGGCTAGATATGTTTTTATTTATTTATTTTTTGTTAGTGGCTTCTACAATGTTTATCAGGGACAGCTAGAAGATGGTACTAAAGTGGTTGTAAAGCATGGTGATCCTAGATCTGAACAAGGTCTTATGTTGTTTATAGAAATATTGGATGAGGCCACTTCTCTACAGTAATACTCTAAAATTTATTATATCATATAGATTTTAAAGGATATACATATTTTATTAATCTCACAACAGTTTTTCTGTCTTAACAATATATACGTGCAATGATGGTGTATCAAAAATGCATTCAGTGCAAGTGTTCTAGAATTTATGAACATGCTCTATTTTTATTGATATTATATTACAATCCTTGGTTATTCTAGCTAATAACAAACATTAATGGGCATTGATTATATTCTGTTCTGAAATCCTCTTCTTTCTCCTTGGTTGATTCGATTTTAAATTGATAGAGTTAGGGATCAATGGATCCATCGTACATTTTAGATGCCCATGTTCTACTGTGGCTTGGGTTATATCCATTAGTATCAAGGCTGAAAAGCAACATCCCACTCTTCCAATGATGCAGAGTTTTCTTAAAACTAGTCACTTTGTGCTGCTATGCAAGTATATGAATACAATCTCTTCCCAAAAAAAATGAAAATCCACTCAATGGAACCCAAGATAATCACTTTCTGTAATGTGTAGAATTCACGACTAAACAAACATTTCCTATGACATCTGAGAATAAATAAAAATTGATGAATACCCAAGTTGGAGGGTTAGGCCTTCTAATATAAGGTATAGCTTATTGTTACTTGTTAGAATACCAAGAACTATTTACAGCCCACCCTTGCTAAATACCAAAAATATTTTTTTTAAACTATACAATAGCCTGTTGGTTATCCGACAACATGTGGCCCTTTTTCGACAAGATCGACATACCTCCAACAAGAGAGATCCAATGAGACATCATCAAAAATTACACTAGGCTTGTCTAAAAACTGACTCGATATTATCGCAAATTCGACCACATCACTTTCAAAAATCTGACCAATTGGGCATCGCACCAACAACAAGGAGAAGACATAAATTTGACACATCGTCGGTAATCCGCCAAAATTACCGTCACAATTTTGACAATGCTGAGTCACAAATTTGACAACTGATAGTCGACAATCTGAAAAAATGGCTATCACAAATTCGACAACGCGGAGTCAAAAATCTGAAAACCAATTCCTCTAACAACTGATGGCATAAGCCCAAAAAATTACAAAGGAATTGTCTCACCTTCGGCAAGGAGAATTCAGATATTCGACAACCTGAGAGTCAGAAATTCGATGGCTTAGTGGTGAAATAATTTGGCATAGTACCTCAAAAATTTGATGGGGTTTTGCATGTGGTCGAATATCCAATGATATGCCACCGATGACAAAAAAAAATTATTGTTGTCGAATAACAGATAGGTGTCTATCGAATTTCAGACATCGAATCGATCAAATTTTGGGTTGAAATTCTATTATGATCCTATCCTACTCTATCTTACTCTATCCTAGCCTTTCTTACTCTATAATATTATATCCTATCCTATCATAGCCTACTCTAGCTTAGCCTACTATACCCTAGCCTAGCCAATCCTATTCTAGCATAACCTAGCCTTACTTAGCCAAGTCTACTTTATCCTACTCTACCCTAATCTAGCTTACCCTATCTATCCTAGTGTACTATAGGTTATCATATCCTAGAATGCTCTAACCTAGGCTTCTCTGGCATACTCTACCCTACTCTATTATATCATATCCCACTATAACCAATATTTTCCTACCCCATAGTATCCTATCCTATCCTACCCTACTCTAGTCTATACTACTCTATCCTACTCTACTCTAGGATTACCTACACTACTCTAGCCTAACCTATCCTACTCTATCCTATCACAATCCATCCTATCCTATTAGCCTATTGTGTCTTGGCCTACTCTACCCTAGCCTACTTTTTCTTGGCCTAGCCTAGCCTAGCCTAGCCTATACTAGCCTCTCATAATCTACTCTAGCTTATTGCATTGTAGCCTACTCTAGCCTACCCTACTATAGCTTAGCCTAATATAGCGTAATGTAGCCCATCCTACTCTAGCCTACTCTATCCTAACCTAGCTTAGCCTCATCTAGCATAGCCTATCCTACACAATACTATCCTATCCTAGCTTAACCTATTCTATCCTAGCCTACTCTAGCCTACCCTAACCTACCCTTTCCTATCCTACTCTACCTTATCCTAATCTATCCAACTCTAGCCTAGCCTAACCTACTCTATCCAACTCTAGCCTAGCCTAACCTAGTATACTCTAGCCTAGCCTAACCTAGTATACTCTAGACTAACTTAGCCTAGCCTACTCTATCTTAGACTATCCTACTTTAGATCAACCTAGAAAAGTCTAAAGTAGTCTATTCTAACCTAACCTACCCTAGCTTATTCCATCATATCTTATAGCTTAACCTACCCTCGCTTAGCCTAACCTACTCTAGAGTAGCCTACTCTAATCTAAATGATCCTACTGTAGAGTATCCTACCCTAATCTAAATGAGCCTACTCTAGCCTAGCCTCTCCTACTCTAGCCTACTCTAGCCTAGCCTCTCCTACTCTAGCCTACTCTAGCTTAGCCTAGTTTAGCATAGCCTAGACTAGCCTAGCCTAGCTTAGCCTAGCCTAACCTATCATATCCTATCCTAGGGTAGCCTACACTACTCTATTCTATCCTAGCTTAGCCTATTATAGCTTAGACTATCCTTCTCTGGCCTAGCCTAGACTAATATGGCCTAGCCTAGCATACCCTTTCCTAGCCTAACCTAGCCTACCCTATCCTACTCTATCCTAGCCTACTATATCCTAGTTGAACCTACTCTAGCCTAACATAACCTACTCTAATCTATCCTACCATATTCTATCCCAGTATATCCTAGCCTACTCTAGACAACTCTACTATACTAGCCTAACCTAGACTACTGTAGCTTATCCTAGCCTACTCTAGCCTAGCCTATCCTACCCTACCCTACCCTACCCTACTCTAGTGTGGCCTACTCTAGCCTAACCTAGCCTACTCTAGCCTAACCTAGCCTAGCATACTCTAGCTTAGCCTAACCTATCCTATCCTACTCTATCATATCTTAGGCTAACCTTTCCTACTCTATCATAGCCTAGTCTAACCTATCCTAGCCTAGCCTACTCTAGTGTAACTTAGTCTAGCCTACCCTAACCTACTCTAGCCTAGCCTAGGAAACTTTAGACTAGGCTACCCTAGGCTAACCTACCCTACATTAGCTTGCTCTACCCAACCCTACTCTAGCCTATCCTACCTTGCCCTACTCTAGCTTAGACTACTCTAGACTACTCTGGCCTAGCCTAGCCTAGCCTAGCATAATATAGCCTATCCTAACACACTATAGCCTATCCTATCATATCCCACTCTATATATCCTATCCTACTCTATCCTCGCATAGGATAACCTAGCCTACTCTAGTGTAGCCTAGTCTATCATAGCCTACCCTATCCTACTCTATCCTACCTTTCTCTATCCTAGGTTAACCTACTCTATCCTAGACTAGGATACTCTAGCCTAGCGTACACTACACTAGCCTATTCTAGCCTACCCTACTATAGCCTACCTTAAGATAACCTACTCTATCCTTCCTTACCTAGCCTTCTCCATCTTATCCTATCATATTCTAGCTTATCCTATCCTATCATAGTCTAACCTATCCTTCCATAGCCTACTCTATCCTTTCCTATTATCTCCTAGCTTAACCTACTCTAGCCTAGCCTAACCTACTCTAGACTAGCCTACTCTATGCTAGCCTACTATACTCTAGCCTACTCTAGCCTACCCAACTCTAGCCTATCCTAGCCTACCCAACTCTAGCCTATCCTACTCTACCCTAGCCTACTTTAGCGTATTCTATCCTAGCCTACTCTACTCTAGGGTATTCTAGCCTACCCAACTCTGGCCTCGACTAGACTAGTGTACTCTAGCATATCCTAATCTATCCTAGCCTTCTCTATCCTATTCCAGCCTAACCTATCCTAGCATAGCCTACTCTAGCCCAGTGTACCCTACACTATTCTATCCTTTCCTAACCTAACCTTCTCTAGCCTAGCCTAGCCTATCCTACTCTACCTTATCATAACCTACTCTAGCTTAGCCGAGTCTAAGCCTAACCTATCCTACTCTATCCTATCCTAGCATATCCTACTTTAGCCTAACCTAGCCTACTCTAGCTTATCCAAGCCTACTCTAGACTATCTTATCCTGCCCTAACCTAATCTATCCTAGCTTACTCTATCTTACTCTATCCTAACCTATCTACTCTAGCCTACTCTTTCCAACCCTACTCTAGCCTAGCATAGCCTATCCTAGCCTAATTTATCCTATCCTACTCTAACCTAAGGGTGTGGGTAAGAAGTTGAGGGACCTTTTAGATGCAATGGTAGAATGAAGTCAAAACGCGCTCCTGTTTTGTTTAAATTCAAAAATGTGTTCCCTCCAAATGATAAGGCCGAGCCTTGACCCATGCTTGCATGGAATTCTTATGCCTATGTGTTTGCTTCGTACTTTGCTTCGGATTCAACATGCCTATGCTTTGGAGTATGATAAACCATGGCTAATTCAACATTATATCCAAATTTTCAATGTGCTCGTGTTTAGCAATTTGTCTGATTATGCTGCACACCTCCATTTTTTATGAGATTTTAGAAACAAATATGGTTTTTTTTGTAGATTCCAAATATGTAAATTTTAACAAGAATACATTATTTTTTCTATTTTTTTCTTATTTATCTTCTATCATCACTCCTCAACTCAAAAAACACAATGTTAGTGTTTCATCCATATCTCTTTTGTTTCTCAACCATTTAAAAAAAAAATTGTATGGTGCACTAAAGAACACCGATCTCTACATGTTATAAAAAACCCATTTCCAAATAATTACATTAAGACATTCAAACACTGCACCCACAATTGATGTACCATTTTCAAGGTTTGATCTCTTAGATAATAAATAAAAAAATTAAAAATATTATATTTATTATTGGAAAAATAGTCGTGCACTAGTACTATATGTTCTCTATATGTATACCAATTTTCGTAAGTTTATTCCATCATTTAGTCACTCAGACGCTGCAACCACAAAAACATATACCTTATAATTTGTCCAAAAAATAAAAAGTGGCCGTTAAAAAATATCTAACTTCAGATAGTTAAGAGCATTTTCAATAGAAAAAAATTATATATTTGGAAAGGTCATTCAATTTCTTACATTTCTTGTGTTTTACTCATCGCAAGATTCATTGTGCAAGTGTCTCAAAATATCCATACAAGTTGATGGATGTGTGTTTTTTCAATTTTCTGTTGCATCTAACGCGCCAAAAGAGACCCTCATCTTTGTGCACTCACCCCTAACCTAACCTAGTTTAATCTAGCTTTGCCTAACCTACTATAGCCTAGTATAGACTAGCCTACCTAGACTACCGTAGCCTACTCTATCCTAGCCTACTCTATGTTAGCTTAACATATTCTATCGTAACCTAACCTACTCTAGACTATCCTACTATAGCCTATCCTACTCTATTGTAGCCTACCCTACTCTACCTTAGCTAAGCCTTCTCTATCCTAGCCTACTCTATCTTACCCTAACCTATTCTCTCCAAGCCTAGCCTACTCTATCTTACCCTAACCTATTCTCGCCAAGCCTAGCCTACTCTAGCTTAGTCAAGTTTAACCTTACCTACCTTAACTTACTCTATCCTAGCCTACTCTAGCATATCCTAACATACTCTACTCTAGCTTACCCTACTCTAATATAGTCTACTTTAGCCTATCCTAGCTTATCCTACTCTAACTTGGAATAGCCTACTCTAGCTTAGCATAGCCTACTCTAGACTAGCCTGGCCGAGCCTAGCCTAGCGTACTCTAGCCTAACATACTCTATCATATTCTACCCTAGCCTAGTCTAGTCTAGCAAACTCTAGCCTAGCCTAGTCTAACCAAGCCTCTCCTAGCCTACTCTATCCTATCTTACCCTACCCTAGCTTAACTTACTCTAGCCTATCCTAACCAACTCTAAACTATCCAACTCTATCCTAAACTACTATAATTTTGCTTACTCTAGCTTACACTCCTTTATCCCAACTCACTCTAGTCTAGATTAACCTAGCCTACTGTAGCCTAACCTAGCTTAGGCTACTCTAGGTTATCCAAGCCTAATCTATCCTAGCTTACTCTAGCCTATCTTAACCTACTGTGGCCTAGCCTAACCCAACATACTTTATCCTAGCCTACTTTATCCTACTCTATTCTATCCTATTATAGCTTAGCCTACTCTACCCTAGCCTACTATAGCCTAGCCTAGACTATCCTAGCCTAGCCTATCCTATCGCACTCTAGCCTTCTCTATCTTAGTCGAACCTACTCTTTCCTAACCGAGCCTATCCTCGCCTACTCTATCCTAGTCTACTCTAAGATACCCTACCTTATCCTACTCTATCCTATCTTACTCCATCCTAGGTTAACGTAGTCTAGCCTAGCCTACTCTAGACTACCAAACTCTAGCCTAGCCTATTGTAGCCTAGCCAACTCTATGCTATCCTAGGGTACTCTAGCATACTCTAGCGTAGTGTATCCTAGCCTACTCTAGCCTAGCATACCCTAACCTATCCTAGCCTATTTTATCCTAGCCTAGCTTAACCTACTCTAGCCTAGCCTAGCTTACCTACTCTATCCTAGCCTATCTTAACTTACTATAGCCTAGATTATCTTAACCTACTATAGCCTTCCATAGCCTACTCTATCCTAGCCTAGCCTACTCTATCCTAGCCTATCCTACTCTAACATACTCTAGCCTACTCTAGCCTACCTATCCTAGCCTACTCTAGCTTACTCTAGCTTACCCTAGTCTAGTCTAGCGTACTCTAACCTATCCTCACCTAGCCTACTCTAGCCGATCCTATTGTAGCGTACTCTACCCTACCCCAGCCTAGCCTAGCAGACTCTATCCTAGCTTAGCCTACTCCACTCTATCCTGGGATAGCCTAGCCTAGCCTACTCTATCATATTATACTCTAGCCTAGCTTAGCCTACTCTAGCTTCTCCTATTCTAGCCTATCCTACTCTAGCCTACTCTATCATGGCATACTCTTTCCTAGGCTATCCCACTCTATTCTAGCGAAGTCTAGCTTACCCTAGCCTAGCCTGGGCTAGCCTAATCTAGCCTAGCCTAGCCTACTCTAGCCTACTCTAGCCTAAACTAGTCTAATATAGCCTACCCTATCCTACTCTATCCTAGCTTAGTCTAACCTAGCTTAACGTGCTCTAGCATAGCCTAACCTACTGAACACTAGCATACTCTAACATATCATACTCTAACCTACTGTACTCTACTCTACTCTAGCCTACTCTACTACTCTAGCTTATTCTAAGCTAACCTAGGGTGAGCTAGCCTAACCTAACCTAGTGTAGCCTAGCCTTTCCATACTCTAGCCTAGCCTAACCTACATTACCTTACAATAGCTTTCCTTAACCAAAACTACCTACCTTTTCCTACTCTAACATAGTCTATCCTAGCTTATCTTATTGTATACTAGCTTACCCTAAACAAGGATCCTAACCATAAACCTTACTTTGAACACATCAATTATAATGCAATTGATACAATGCCTAACTTAATGAAAACCCATTTTTTAATGTCAAATAGTGAATCACATATCCATTATGCCATTTGAAATAAAAAAAATACATAATTTTAATAAAACATACAAAATATTACAATTAACTAGAAATTTGCTTAATGTACATTGCACTCTAAAAATTACAAAAGTCCACATAGAAAATAGCTAACACTAAAAATTGGAAAAGTCCACATAGAAAGTAACTAACATAAATTGTAACTTTATAAAAATAGAAAATATTTTTTATACATTAAAATAGTTTTTTATGAAAAAATATTCAATTTAGAATATAATCTTATAATTTTTTATTTTTATTTTATAAAATAAATTTTATATACATTAAAATAGTTTTTATATAAAAATATTCAATTTAGAATATAATATATATCTTATTTATAAATAGTTATTATATAATAAATTTTATTTTTTAATGTACGATATACAAATTTTCTATGTATTTAATTAATTAATAAAAGAAAACTACACATAAGTAAAATAAATGTAATAAATGTAATAAATGTAATTAAGTATCAATAATTTCTATATAAAATAAGTTAAAAATAATCTAAATTGCTTTTCTAGATTTTAATATATATATTTTTATTGGCTAGTTTTGTATAATAAATCTTTGATTAGTCAAAAAAATAACTAAGTTTTAAATAAAAATGAGTTTAAAGAGAAACTAAATTGCTTTTCATTACTAACATATAAATTTTTACTAACATATAGATTTTTATTAAGCAATTTATTATGAGATTTAAATTTATTAAAAAAATTAATGTATAAACATTTCTTCAAATTAAAAAATAAAAACGACCCCTCACGTGTTTGTTTAAAAAAAGAAATATTATGCCAAAGTATGACTAAACCAATGAGTCTGATAACACAAAACATTTCTTCGAATTAAAAAATAAAAACGACCCCTCACCTGTTTGTTTAAAAAAATAAATGTTATGCCAAAGTATGACTAAACCAATGAGTGTGATAACACAAAACATTTCTTCGAATTAAAAAAAAAACGACCAGATGTTTGTTTAAAAAAATAAATATTATGCCAAAGGATGACTAAACAAATGAGTCTGATAACACATTGGAGCTTTCATACTATTGAGAATAAAAATAACCTAAATTATGTAAGAAAAGGTGAACTGCAAATTTTTTCTTAAAAACCTAACGAAATGGCCAAACCCAAAAAAAAAATTAAACTATTCATAATAAAAAAATTTCCTTCAAATCAAAAAATAAAAAAATAAAAAACACCTGGAATGGAGAAATGAATTAGCCCGATTTGGGTTGCTCTTTCAAACTTGGGGCGTAGCTCTACTAGCCCGTTACTCGTTTGGGCTTTCCCAGTCCGCTCTTAAGAGAGGGGCAAATTTAAAAACTGGCTTATAAAAAAAAGCCAGAAATCGAGGTCATTTATCCGGAGGAAATTCAGGACCAAAATCCCAACTGTTTCTTTAAAAAATTTTCAAATGTTGAATAAACAAATGAGCCTATAACCTTCAAATTATTGAGAACAACTAAAAAATAAGTGCTAAATTCTGCAAGAGATGAATTGTTAAATTATTCATAAAATCTAAAAAAATAGCTAAACCTCAACAAAATCTAAAAGAAAATAGCTAAACCAGAAAAATTGATACAAAATCTACCAAAAATAACAATTTTTTATATTAAAATCTACCAAAAAAATAACTATTCAAAATATTAAAATCTAAAAAAAAAATGGTATAGATCTGTTAACTATTAAATATATAGATTCAACAAAGCTGCCTTGATTAAATTAATGAGAAATATGGGTTAAGTTACTGTTAATTAAAATTTAAATGTAATCAACATGGAAGATACGAGGAACCATTGCCGAATCCATGGGATCACAACTGTAGCTCAAATTCGTTCGAGGAGGGTTATGAACGGCTTGAATCATTACTGGGAACCTCAAATTCTATGTATGGCTAGACCGCAAATTCATTCGAAGAGGGTTATGAAGGGTTTGAATCATTATGACATCTCAATTGTAATGTCGGGATTATAATATGGGAGGGAAGGTAGGAGAACCCACAACTATATATAGCTGTAGCTCAAATTCTTTAGCCAGGGCATACAGTTAAAATTTTGAGAACCTAGAGCCATACATACCTGTATCAGAGGGTTTTCAAGGGCTTGATTCCTATCACAACTCTTCTTATTCTTACCAATGACAGCTTTCATCAAAACATAACAGACTAAAAAAAGGAAAAATACCCAAAATCCGAACGGAACAGAACAGAGCGAACAACAAATATTTGCATCCGAACAGAACATAGCCACCAGCAAATCTTTGCAATCAGAACATATAAACAAAGCCAAACATAAAATACTTGCAGTCAAATTGATAAAATGAAAGAAAATATACCCCTGAGATTTTATATAACAAGAGATTAAGATTTTTGAATGTTCTCACAATGAAAAGTAGGGTTTCCTAGAAGAGTAGAGAAAATAACAATAACATGTACCTTTGAGTTTTTCAACCCACCTTCTATGCAAGTTGTTCGCTACAAGAGACTATCAAATCCAAACCAGGCTTTTCCATTCCTTTTCCATACCATGGCATCATGGTTAAAATATTGAGAAAGAAGGTAACATAACCGAGAGCCATACATACATATAATTCAAACTCGTTCTTGGAAACTAAAATTCGAATTTCCGGCTCTCTCATTCAAGATCGACCGGATCTCCGCAAGAATCCGTTCCTCGATGCGCAAGTGGCGAAGGACGAGCCACTAGAGCCACGTTGCCAAGCAATTTGTGGGAGTAAACTGCCAGCCCGGCGTCGTCTTTCGCTTCCATGAAAACGAAAAACAGGTCGAGACCAATGTGGAACAATTTCATAAGTGTCCAGACAGCCGAGCACCCTCTCGGAATTCGTCTACTGCTTTAAGCAAAACCCGGAGCAGCCTGGGCGAACCTGACTTCCTTGAGCTCGCCGAGGCTGATACACCCGGGGCGGCCGTTACGACGCAGAAAAGGAAAACACATAAATCGCATCACACAGACCATCGACGTCGACGTATAGACCTCGCAACGGATAGTTTCCAACCATCCATCGATTACATATAACACTCGCTCACTCTTTCTGGAACGGATTACTTTATTCAAGATTTGGGCGCGTATCATGCTTTCGAAGATTTTGTGATTTTTTCGCTTTACTTCATTCGAGATTTGGGAGTTATCATTTTTAGAAAAAAAATGTGTTTTTTCTGTTTACTTTATTTAAGATTTGGAAATCGGGAATATCATTTTGATATGTTTTTGTGCTTTTTTTGGTTTTTGATTTGGTATTTTAAATAGGTTTTGATTTCTTATTTTATAGGATTAAATATCCCACATTTTTTCCTACTTTTCATTTCTTATTTTATATAGGTTTCGATTTCTTAGTTTATGGGATTAAATTTCTCACATTTCACTAAATAAGATTAGATGTATTAGATATTTTTTTGTAAGATTAGATGTATTAGATATTTTTGTCAGAATTTTTTTAATTTGTATAAAAAATTATGTTTTTAATATAGTTTAATTCATAAGTTAATAAAGAAAGTGTTTAATTCATAAAATGTGGAAATAAAAAGATTTCATTTTATTCAAGTATCTTTGAATAAACTTTTATAGTTTGTTTGAAATTATATTGTTACTTTAATATAGTTTAATTCATAAAAGTGGAGATAAAAATATTTCACTCTATTCAAGTATTTTTTTAAATTTCTTTATAGCTTGTGTGACATTTTGTTTATTTGACTTTTTCTTTGTTTGACATTTTGTTCTACTTTAATTTATAATCTTATAAAGAAATGGTTTAATTCATAAAAGTGAGGATACAAATAGTTCACTTTATTCTCATATAAAATAATTTAACCTTTAAAAAAAAAAATCACAATATCTTAATAGCATAAAATTATATATTATTATGGACATTAAAGATATTTGATTATAAAAGTCATATTAGATAATTTTTTTCATTAATTTAAAATAAAAAATCTGAAAACCTTTACTTTAATATAAGATATTTACCCTCCTCTTAATATATATGTTTTATGTTTACCTACTATCCATATGTAGGAAAATTGTACCCACTCTCTTAGTACATAAATATTACAAACTCAATAACATATAATGATATTTTGAATAAAGATAGCCATGTTCCATACTCTTCAATAAATACACTAATGCAAGAGCATTAGATGAAAATCGAAAAGCAAGATTTCTATTACTCTATTGAAATTAGCATTGTTCTATAAAGTAAATTTCAGTAACTTCTTAATTTTATATTAATTTTGAAATGTTTATGTAGGTTATGTTGTTTTTAGGATACTCACTTATGTTTTGTTTTGGTTTTACTTTTATGTATACTCTAAATTATTCAATTTTTAAATCTTAATTGAACACACACATTTTAGTTTTGAAACTTAATTGAATATTCTTATATATGATAATAAATTATTATAGAATTGTCAATATTAGTTCTATAAATATCATTAATGCACGTAGTTGTAATAATATCCATAAAAAATATTTAATTTGTTTTGATACAGTATTTACATATTAGAATAACTCAAAAAAGAATCATACATTTCATAATAATCATGCCTATATCTATTTTGAATTTTATTTGGTTTTGTTATTACATAAAATTCTATTTTATTGATTTATATTTGTATGGAATTATATTATAAGCTTTACTATTTAATTATTGGATCACCTCCTAAAATAATGAAATGAAAAAATGTCTTTGGGTTTCCTTTTTCATGCATAGAGAAGAGCAGAAAAAACCCTTCTTAATTGTTGATGATTTTGTTAACTTTATTATATAAATAACACTTTGTTATTTGATGGAGGATTTGTAAATTATTATTTAAAAATAGTATTTGCATTATATAGAATATCATTTGCATGATCCATTTTGGTTTCTGGGGTTTAAGAAATTATTTCCTTTGTATGTTTTTTATATCTTATGATTCTATTATATTAAAGTTGGTAATATTTACAACATCATTGAAGCACTTGAAGTTGCTTCAAATATCTACTAGATTTTATTAGGGATTTTAATATATATATAGAGGGAGGAAATTATAACTTGGCCCATATTTTAATTAATGTTTTTCAATTAATAGACTCTTAATATTACTTTTAATATTTTACCTAATATGATGTATTATGAATGTTTAGGTTACAATTATTAAATGAACTTTAACTTTAAAAGTAAATATTTATTATTAATTCCTGTGGAGGAGGGGCAGAGCAAGTGGTAAATGGAATTGTTTGTAAATAGAAGGTCTCTTGTTAGAAATCACAAGTGCGATTATGAAAACTAAAACAAAAAAATAAAACAGAAGCCCACGACCTTTATTTTTATTTTACATTTCAGGCCGCAAAAAACGGAGGTGCGATAAAACATGAAGACATTTTGACTAGGAAGTAATTTAGAAGATGAATTTTGAAAGTGAAGATTGACATGTTGGATTTCTGGAACGGATTACTTTATTCAAGATTTGGGAGCGTATCATGCTTTCGAAGATTTTGTGATTTTTTCGCTTTACTTTATTGGAGATTGGGGAGTTATCATTTTTAGGAAAAAAATGTGTTTTTTCTATTTACTTTATTTAAGATTTGGAAATCTGGAATATCATCTTGATATGCTTTTGTGCTTTTCCTCGTTTTTTATTTGGTATTTTATATAGATTTTGATTTCTTATATCATAGGATTAAATATCCCACATTTTTTCTTTTCATTTCGTATTTTATATAGGTTTCGATTTCTTAGTATATGCGATTAAATTTCTCACATTTCACTAAATAAGATTAGATGTATTAGATATTTTTTTGTGAGAATTTTTTTAATTTTTATAAAAAATTATGTTTTTAATATAGTTTCATTCATGAGTTAATAAAGAAAGGGTAAAATTTATAAAATGTGGAAATAAAAATATTTCATTTTATTCAAGTGTCTTTGAATAATATTTTATAGTTTGTCTAAAATTATATTGCTACTTTAATATAGTTTAATTCATAAAAGTGGAGATAAAAATATTTCATTTTATTCAAGTATTTTTTTAAATTTCTTTATAGCTTGTTTGACATTTTGTTTATTTGACTTTTTGTTTGTTTGACATTTTGTTATACTTTAATTTATAATCTTATAAAGAAATGGTTTAATTCATAAAAGTGAGGATACAAATATTTCACTTTATTCTCATATTCCCTGAAAACAATTTAGCCTCTTAGAAAAAATTTCACAATATCTTAATAGCATAAAACTATATATTATTATGGACATTAAAGATATTTGATTATAAAAGTCATTAGATAAAAAAATTTCATTAATTTAAAATAAAAAAATCTGAAAACCTTTACTTTAATATAAGATATTTACCCTCCTCTTAATATATATGTTTTATGTTTACATACTATCCATATGTAGGAAAATTGTACCCTCCTCTCTTAGTACATAAATATTACAAACTCAATAACATATAATGATATTTTGAATAAAGATAGCCATGTTCCATACTCTTCAATAAATACACTAATGCAAGAGCATTAGATGAAAATAGAAAAGCAAGATTTCTATTACTCTATTGAAATTAGCATTGTTCTATAAAGTAAATTTAAGTAACTTCTTAATTTTATATCGATTTTGAAATGTTTATGTAGTTTATGTTGTTTTTACAATTCTCACTTATGTTTTGTTTTGGTTTTTACTTTTATGTATACTCTAAATTATTTAGTTTTTAAATCTTAATTGAACACACACATTTTATTTTTGAAACTTAAAATAAATTCTTATATATGATAAGAAATTATTATAGAATTGTCAATATTAGTTCTATAAATATCATTAATTCATGTAGTTGTAATAATATCCATAAAAAAATATTTAATTTGTTTTGATAGAGTATTTACATATTAGAATAACTCAAAAAATAATCATACATTTCATAATAATCATGCCTATATCTATTTTGAATTTTATTTGGTTTTCTTATTACATGAAATTCTATTTTATTGATTTATATTTGTATGGAATTATATTATAAGCTTTATTATTTAATTATTGGATCACCTCGTAAAATAATGAAATGAAAAAAATGTCTTTGAGTTTCCTTTCTCATGCATAGAGAAGAGCAGAAAAAACCCTTCTTAATTGTTGATGATTTTGTTAACTTTATTATATAAATGACACTTTGTTATTTGATGGAGGATTTGTAAATTATTATTTGAAAATAGTATTTGCATTATATAGCATATCATTTGCATGATCCATTTTGGTTTCTGGGGTTTAAGAAATTATTTCCTTTGTATGTTTTTTATATCTTATGATTCTATTATATTAAAGTTGGTAATACTTACAACATCATTGAAGCACTTGAAGTTGCTTCAAATATCTACTAGATTTTACTAGGGATTTTAATATATATAGGGAGGAAATTATAACTTGGTCCATATTTTAATTAATGTTTTTCAATTAATAGACTCTTAATATTACTTTTAATATTTTACCTAATATCATGTATTATGAATGTTTAGGTTACAATTATTAAATGAACTTTAACTTTAAAAGTAAATATTTATTATTTTATCCCGTCGGGGGGCAGAGCAAGTGGTAAATGGAATTGTTTGTAAATGGAAGGTCTCGTGTTCAAATCCCCCCCAAATTGTCCCGTGTTCCATGGTTTGGGTGTTGTGGTTACACCTAGGTTTATATTGGTAGCGGGATTGGATCCCTCGACCCCATGTCACACGAGTACCAGCCCGACCCGAGTTGATGATTCCCCTAGTAAAAAAAAAAAATTTTATTATTATTATGGTGGTGGTCATTTCAAAATTTGTAATTGGGTTTCTCGCGGGAAGATGGTTCCACGTTTTAATGGCACCCTAAAAATCCAAAATGCAAGTTTGAGAAGGAAATATATAACGCTTATGCATTATCTTGGTTTAGTTCAGAAAATGTGAGGCTAAAACCGAAGCTAAGGCTAGTTAGACTATATCTCACTTCCATTTTGTAAGAGTTAGAAATCGCAAGTGCGATTATGAAAACTAAAACAAAAAAATAAAACAGAGGCCCACGACCTTTATTTTTTATTTTACATTTCAGGCTGCAAAGAACGGAGGTGCAATAAAACATGAAGGCATTTTGACTAGGAAGTAATTTAGAGGATGAATTTTTAAGGTGGAGATTGACAAGGTAGATTGCAATGAAAGGAATATCACCGTATTGTTTTGAGCTGATTTGATTTTTTGTTTTTGTTAGTTAATTTAATAAATGTTTAATTAAAACAAACAATCAAATATTAATTCATTTTAAAATTTGTTGTTGTTATATTAAGAGATAGCACTAATTATGAAGAAATGTCCATAATCAAACCAGTAATACCCCAAACCAAAACCCAAATCAAAATCCAAACACCGAACACATGGAGGAGGAACATGATAGGAATTGGAAATTCTTCCTTGTTTGGGTGCATTGAGATGACTTAGTTAAATTTTAGAGTGGGGGATCACAAAAGTTGGTCATTAGGTGAGAAACTAGGTAACATAATGAATACAATTTCTAATTCCGAGGGAACACTCTACAACATTATCTTCTATAGGGATTCCGAGAGGCAATACTATTCCACTAGGTTGAGCTACAAAGATGTAAAGAAATTAAATATAACAAAATGCCAATTTTTTTCACTATTTCGAGACACTAGCACCTAATTAGTTTCTGCCACCAGTCGACCACACATTTCTATATAATGGTGCAAAGAACCAAATATTAAATCCAACTGGATGGATCGCTGGTACATGGTCTTTGATGAAGACCATCATGGGAATAGAGACATCCCATTCTATTTCCTAAGGAAATTGTATGCCGACCTTATCTTGGGTAAACATGTAAATTAAATTGATATTTTAGAGTTCTAGGGGGTAGAACATGGGATTCCCCAAGATAGGAAAGGGGCAAGGACTGATCCAAACCATATGCAACTGCCTTCATGCACACCAAACCCACCTCGATTATATCTTCCTGCAGGTCCCATGATTGATGACACACATGAGGCATTATTCCATTTGGCAAATACACTACTTCTACATGGGGTTGTTGCCGAGGGTAATGTAGGCCAAGGGGTTGGAATATTTGAGGCTGGCCCATATGGTGTTCGACCATCACACACAGAGGATCCACTTAGGGTTCCAGACCCTACTAGATCTATAGATCACACTGTACATGCAGAGGGTTCAGAGAGTTGTGTCATTCCACACCCTTGCACACCTTGTGGAAACATATTCTATGGGACTTATTCAGAGTTTCACAGCGATGGGTTACTCCAATATGCAAGTCAAACTCATTCTTCACATAGTCTATTATTTTTTGTATCACAGTTTTCGATTGTTTCATAAATTATTTCTATTTTAATTATCTCACAATTTACGTGAACACATTTACAGTTTCTGTCCAATGACACCTGAGATTCCCATATTTCATGCATTGATGCTAATGATATTGATGTTGTAGTCAAAGTTGCATATGATTTTGGTGGTTCACCATTACTTGTAAGAACATTAATTTTTAATTCATCATCGTGATTTACTTATTTATAGTAGGGATGGGAACATTTAATATATCTTAATCTTGGTGCAATATATTTTATGCAGGGTGGGCACAATGAGTTTGTTGCATCTGGGATAGCTTTGTCATAGGTAGAGGAAGATTCACAATCACATGTTTGCTTTTAATTATTCGTTTAATGATTCGACATGTATTCTTTTAATTATTTGAATTTATCTAATTGTATCTTTATTTTTTTTTACGTAGCAACATATGTCTGATAGACATGCCACCTGAGCAACATTTCTCTTTGATGCATATGCCCATTATTTTAGTCTATTTTTAATTATTTCACCCAATGGTGACCCACCTATTCATGTTCCCCAGGTATATGTATATCTCTATTATTTGGTTGGAACCCTATTACAAAAGTTCATGTATATTTGTGTCCCCAATTTCCCCCCCATGTAGTATAGTTTTCTTTGTATATGCAAGTAGATTTTTGGTGCACCAATTGATTTGTTGACATCGAAATATATTATTTTATGCATATTTCTAGTGAGTGAGTCATTCTTGAAGAGAACCCAATCGAGGCCGCTACTGAACCCCCTCTCCCCCCAAGTACATGTATGTCTCGCTTTCTTTGAAAAATTCATTGTCCCTCCATGTAGTATTTTTTTCTTTGTACATGCAAATATATTTTTGGTTCACCCATTAATTTGATGACATTGACAGATGTTATTTTATCCATCCTTATAGTGAGAAAGTGGTTCTTGAAGAGCACCCAATTAGGGCTACTAGGTGACCCACCTCTCCCCCCTAGGTACATGTATGTCTCTATTTCTTTGAAAAAGTCATTGTCCCTCCATGTAGTATAATGTTATTTGTACATGGAACTATCTTTTTGGTGCACCCATTGATTTGTTGACATTGACATATATTATTTTATGCCGCCTTCTAGTGAGCGAGTGGTGCTTGGAGAGCACCTAATCGAGGCCGTTGGTGACCCATCTCCCCCCAAGGTACATGTATGTCTTGTTTTCTTTGAAAAATTCAATGTAGGATGTAGATAAATTTTCAAATATTTATATAACTGATCGTCTTATACAGGGTTGTACATGTATCTAATTGTTGGTAACACTTATTTTTTGCAGGATGTTAGTGAGGCACTAATAATACATGCAGTTACATCGTGGACTACCATTAGTTACACAATGGAAGTAAGTAAAATGTTATATTGGCTTAGAATTTGAACAAATGTACATAGAACTTTGTATTTATTTTTATAGCTTGGTAACCTAACTTACAATTTTGGGTTTGTGTGCACTCTCCAGAAATGATATTTGATCTTATTGTTCAGCGATAGGGAACACCATCGTGCAGCCAAAAAAGAAAGATAGACTTCTCAAAATCCACTAGCATTGGTAGTGAAAGGGTGGATAAATAGAATTCATGTATAGCATGGGGAATACACACATGTACTATTTTGTTTGTATACACACAGATGTATAGTATGATCCAATATTTTGTATTATGGCCATGCCATGCTATTTTTGAAAACATTATATGTACATATAATATAAAGAAAGGTTCAGATTTATATATACGATTGACTTGATATGGGAACATGATATTAATTATATGCCTTTCATTTATGTTTACTATGTATTTAATTAAGTATTTGTTTAATTAAAATGATACTTAATGTGTGGGTCACCATCATAGCTTTCATCTCATCTCTCATAGCCTCCATCCAATATTTTTGTCTATATCCACTATGCTTCTTTCAAATGTAGTAGGTTCAACTTCAATTTGAAAGTAATAAGTATTGTATAAGTATTGAAGAAAATATTATACCTTCATGAAGGCCTACATTCTCTTATAGATATTCTAACATGAGATATTCTACTATTGTGATTAGAGAATTGAGATTATAAGTCACTACAAATCAAGGTTTATCTTAGACCCCTAGTGTTGTCATTGCACTTCACTTCCACTTGAGTCTTCCATGACTGCACTCTATTCCCACTACATGGTTGAATTTGTTTATGATGTGGACTCATTATTTAGCATTTAATTTAATCAAAACATAGGGATCCTAGTTCCCTTGATCATGATAAAACAAGAATATTAAAGGAACTTGACTAGTTAAACGAAAAAATATCTTGCACATTCTCCCACCATCTATTTGACCCGCTCTTTTCTATAATGGCACTAAAAAAAACACAAAAACATGAAATTGTATTTTCATTTTCATTATATTGATGATCTACATGAACCCCTGAAATTGTAAAACAATGTGAATGAGGTTTGAGGTAACACTACAAAATAGCCACGTAAAAAACAAACGAATTTCCCTTTATGAGATTAGAGACATAATCATGACATATCCTTATGTGTTATTTATGTTGAATATATTCTTTCTGTATGTTTTTTTTTCTTTATAAATTACATTTATCTTATAAATAGTGTGGAGAGGTGATGGGTGAGAAATAAGGTACCTATTAGTCATGATATTTGGTTCGAGGAATCCATTTCTGCATCATTCATATTAAAAAGATAAATAGAAATATAATCTCCCATATTGGTATTAGTGGACCAAGCGATAGTCATATCCACTGCCATTCATTTGTTCACCTAACAAGGATGGGGTAATACGAATCTTGCCACATTGAAAAAGGAGGATCATGCAAACATTAAGTTGGAAAAAAATTGAAATGATTTTATAAAGGTGTGATTACTTCCTAGAATCCTTCATGATAAACCTATTCAACATATTTTAAATATATGTTTCATGTGATAGTTTTGATTCTCTTTTCTTCCTGTTTTTGATCATTTTTTTTAAGGATTTGCTTTGCAACACTCAAATACTTCATTGAAAAGATCATGGCCAATTGTTGTTTCAGCTTGTTAATTTAAACTATGCTAGATCCTACAACTATATTATCATAAACATATAATAACAACAATACATGTTCACCATTATTGAAAGATAAGTGTAATTGATACAATGTCAATTGTAATAGATATAATGTGACTTTCGGCTCGAGAGTGAAAAACCAAATGGAGCATCATAATTGCATGTCGTTGGCTCCTACAAGTTCGTATGGAAAATGGAGATATGGAAAAACTACCAATAGTTGCATGGTCGAGGTTTTTGCAGAGTTGACCCACTAATATAATATTTGCATTCAAGGAAACTAAGTAAAAGCCTAGTTTATGAAATCAATGCACAATTTAGTCACTAGGCCATGCAAACATGTTGGAGAGCCCCTCCTAGATGTAATCGCATGCCAGTATACCAACAAAGTCAATTTTTCATTGATCCAATATCCATTTACTGATTAATTTTGAGTTGAAAGTCGCCTCAAAATGTAGTTCAGGGACACTTCGTAACTTTTGATTCGGGAGCGAAAAACCAAACAGAGCAGCATAATTGCATGTTGTTGGCTCCTACAAGTGTGTATATGTAAGGTAGATATGGGAACACTAATAATAGTCAAACGTTCAAGTGTTTTGCAAATTTGACCCAACAATGCAGGAGTTGCATTCAAGGAAATTGAACAAAACCCTAGTTTATGAAATCAATGCACAATGTAGCCATCGGGCCATTTAGACATGGTGGAGAGGACCCCCTATATGTAATCGCATGTCAAGAGAGAAACAAAGTCGATGGTTCATTGATCTGACCTTCGGTTTCTTATTTATGTCAAATTGAAAGGCACATCAAAATGAAGTTCATAGAAACTTGGTGACTTTCAGTCCAAGAGCAAAAAACCAAACAAAGTAGAATAATTTCACGTTGTTGGATCTTGCAAGTGTGTATGGGAAATCGCAATATGGGAACACTAATAATAGTCATGCGATCAAGGTTTTTACAGAGTTAACCCACCAATGCAAGACTTGCATTCAAATAAACTGAGAAAACCCCGTGTTTATGAAATCAATGGACAATGTAGTCACCGTGCCATGAAAACATGGTGGAGAGGACCCCATAGATGTAATCATATGTCATGCAACCAACAGATTTGATGGTTCATTGATCCAACCTCAGGTTGTGGATTTATGTCAAGTTGAAGGACACTTGGTGACTTTTGGTATGATACTGAAAAACCAAACGAAGTAGCATAATTGCATGTAGTTGGCTCATAGAAGTATGTATGGGAAAGGCCGATATGGGAACAATACAAATAGTCACATATTCAAGGTTTTTTAAGAGCTAACCCACCAATGCAAGAGTTGCATTCAAGGAAACTGAGCAAAAACCTAGTTTATGAAATCAATACACAATGTAGTGACGAGAACATGAAAACATGGTGGAGTGGACCCCTAGATGCAATCACATGACAGGAGACCAACGGAGTCGAAGGTTTTCTAATCTAACCTTCGGTTGATGACTTATGTGTAGTTGAAAGTCGAATCAAAATGCAGTTCTGGGATACTTGGCAACTTTCAGTCTGAGAGAAAAAAAAACAAATGGAGAAGGATAATTGCGTGTTGTTGGCTCTTACAAGTGTGTATGAGAAAGGATGATATGGTAACACTACCAATAGTTGCACAGTTGATGTTTTTGTAGAGTTGACCCATCAATGCAAGAGTTGAATTCAAGGAAACTAAGCAAAACCCTATTTTATGAAATCAATGCACAATGTAGTCACTGGGCTATGCAAACACGATGGAGATCCCCCCATAGTTTTCATCACATTTCAGGAGACCAAAGGAGTTGAAGGTTGGTCTATCCGACCTCTTATTATCAATTTATTTTGAGTTTAAAGTTGCCTCAAAATGCAGTTCACAGACACTTGGTGACTTTTGATACATGAGCAAAAAAACAAACAGATTAGCATAATCGCATGTCATTGGATCCTGCAAGTGTGTATGGGTAAGGCTGATATGGGAACACTACCAATAGTTGCACAGTTGATTTTTTTATAGATTTGACCCACCAATGCAAGATTTGCAAGTGTTGACCCACCAATGTAATTAAATGTGCATTAATATAAAAATAATAATTAAAATTAAATTGCAACAACTTGAGAGAAAGTTATTTTTTGAATTCTATTTGTTAGTGTCTAAAGACATCGGGTAATTCTTGGCACCTCTTATGTGCTATATATCATGTTTGTATCCTAGGCACATGAAAGGAGAAATATCAGTACTCTCATAAGAAAATAAATAGAACCCAATGAAAATGTGAAAACATTATTTATAGATAACTCATGTGAGGGTGTAGGATCATGTTTATACTATCCAATATCCTGTGAATAATAGGATGTCTATAAATGGTATCCATCAATCATAGATTAGTACATTGGGAATAAACTAAGGGATAACTTATTCAAATTGTTCTTCAACACACACTTTAAATTTTATATAACACACCTTACAATCTAGCCACACTAGAAAATCTAGTAACACCTGATAATGAACTCATTCAAGTAGGCCATCTGGATCATCTCTGTTGTCGATGGTTTTCATCACTAGCTCATGCTCTAAATGAGGTAGAAAGTATCATACATGTGACCTATTTTTGTTCAAAACCTTTCCCATATTTATGTTTATACCAACTACCAGGTTTGTGAAGTGGTATACAATAGCTCCTGGTCTATAATCCTTATATACATATCCACCCTTCCTTTTCTGTTGTGTAGGTAGTGTCAAGTAATCCCCTTTTATAACCATCGATCCAATTTGGAATTCAATATTTTCATCGTCTGTAACAGGTTCGAGAATGGCTTGTTTGCCCTCGAAGCAACGTTCCAACCAATAGTCAAACCCCATTCATTATTTTTTGGGACAACCACTACATATATATTACTTGTGAAAGGAAATAGGTTGAGTTAACAATATATTTATTAAAAAATGTCTTGCATGTAATATAAATGAAATTTATTTAAATGTAAAGGATTGTAGTGATTTAGTTACTACAAATTTACTTTCTTGTACCTGCTTGTATGAGATCCGATATGTGATCATCGTCTATAGAAATATATGTCTGATCATCTTCCAAATGTTCTATTTTATTAACCCCCTTAAAATCAGTGCCAAGTTTCACTCAATCCCATGTATCAACCATATATGTATACTCATAATCATCCCATTCATCGATGCTATAGGAACCACAAAACAAATCCTTCAATTGTTTCCAAATTTGTAGGGAGGAGATGTATGAGCTTCTAATTGAATGAAACTGTCGAATTCCATGCACTTTATTCACCCGATATGTGTTGGATTTTTCCACATTTATCACCTCGCAGAATATTCTCCACACTAGGTTTTTCCTTGTTTCTTGTTCCCCATCATAGATGCACACCATTTCACAATAAATGCAGCATCTCGAAGGAAATCACTTGTAAAATTCATCTTGTGCTCTCCTTTTCCATGATCAATTTAAAAGTAGTTCCATATATGTGGCACATTGTATTTTACGTGCAACAAACACAACCATTGAAATACATGTGCATTCTTGAACTATCTAGAAAAACCATCTGACCTAATGAAATGATGATAAAATGGTATACCCATATCTATCACATGATCATAGAACAATTTAAAGAAATGTTACACGTAATGGATGCCATGGGTCCGGTCGTCACTTATTTAGAAGTGAATTTATTTTGATATCACAAGTTTCTCTTCATTTCTATTTGTCCCATGTTGATAAGTAATATGGACCATTATGCTCACCTTCTTTGAGTGATAGTACTGAATTTTTATTTCATTTTGTAGTTGGAGGGTGTAATTTTATGCAAATTCAACCACTGATAGTATTGTTCTGAGAGGGAAGGTGTCTCAGAATATTTTTAATTGCTCATCTCACCACCATGCCATATCGACATGTTGAATCTACTATTGGATCTTTCCACGGAACTTGAAAATAAATTCACATACTTGCACCTAGTTGAAAAAACATAAATTTTTTTATAAAAAATCATAAAAATATTTACATGAATATTAATATGTTAATAAAAATTTGTTATAAAACAACAAAAACAATACAATCATTTAAATGAATATTGTGCGTGTACATTGTCACCTCTGAAGTGACCAATTTAATATTCCTTCTTTCTTTCCCATGATGTAGCTAATATGTCTCATACTGATAGTTTTGCTTCTCGACAATTGTATTCCCGAATGCTTGATCTTCACTCCCATGGATGCAATCAGACCAGAATGATAAACCACCAAATTTTTTGCAAGAATCCTCTACACATTGTTTTAAGTAATATGTCTGCCGATCTTTCCTTGGACACATTCTGATATGGATGAAATATCTAGATGACATTGGCGGTACTGTACTTGAGAATTCTTGCACATGGTTAGGATGCAAAAACTAATGTATATGTGTAAATGTATGATAATATATATCAAACTCTATGTGGTATATACAACAACAAGTGTTACGGATGGTATTGATTCTAACATTACAAGGCTTCCATTTTTCAAAATATATTTTTCCGATCCTTAGCTCTACATGGGCCACTTTAAACATCTCGAACAATTGAGTTTGTCTCATGTCAAGAGAATGTTTAACATGAGGTTCATTATTCATAGAACCCCTACAGCCTTTTAACACATCCTTTGTGTTAGAAGAAGGCCCAGTTTTATAATGCCAATTTTTTTTCACTAGTCCCTTCACTGTTTCAACTAAATTCATGTATTTACGGAGCAACCTACCACTAAATGCCCATAATGTTTCCATTTTTTCCTCTACATCAAGGATGTCTCTTTTTACTAAATATGTTTTAACTGTGTTTGGATGTAAATGCACAATTTGTGATGTGCATTTAAGTAAACAACATTGTCTTATGGATCTACTTAAAATTGATTAAGCCAAGATGTGGTGAGCCGCATTACAGTCCTGTGAATGATTTTTTTTTACCAATCGATGTGAATGCAGCAGCAAGATATTTAACAATGCGATTACTTGATTCAATATTATTCAATTTTATTATGCTTAAATTTCTTCCAACAGTTTCCATACTCCTATATTTAATCAAAGATAAAAACAATTGGCATTTATCGGCTTAATATTTTTGACAAAAATATTGTTTCATTATTTGAGAACAATGAAGAAGGATAGTGCATTTAGGAACCTTACCTTCCATGGAAGTTAATTATCTCTCGCCCAATTGTATGCATTTAAGAGTTCTCTTTCGCATTGATGCGATATTTTTTGTCGTTTGAAATGTTGGAGTGACGTTTACATGCACTACAGGATGACAACTTCAATTAGGATATTGAACCACCTGGCATGGTTATTGTGGATCCACATTTGCATCATCATGCCATAATGATTGAAATATTTACAAAATTGTCATCTTAATAATGCACCAATATTTTCATCTCCCCCATAACCAACTTCCATTAATGGTGCATTATCATCCTCAACCTCTACATCATGTATCTATGTTTTTCCCCGAGATGTTAAGGCGCAAGTATTTGATGCAGAGTGTTATGTTCTATCCATTGAATTCGATATAGAAATGTTGGTTGCTGGAGAATATATGGCATTGTCCACTATCAAATTCCTTCGATTTGATTCTTTGTCACGTCCTCGTCCCTCATATCGACGATGGAGAGGACGCGACTAGGATGCTGTTGCTGTCAAACTAGGAAATATAGCCCCATGAACATAATATAAAAAGTTGCATTGGAATAAAAACATGCACAGAAGTATAAAATATTCAATTATGCAGTGGAAGCAAATCATCCATACAAGCATTCCATGTATTGAACATAAAAATATACGCATATGCATTAAAACACAGCAGAAGTAATGCATTCACTCAAGAATTCTTTGTGTTCATAATAATTTATAAAACAAATACATTGCATAAATTAAACACAGGAAAATACTTGTCTTGAAAATAAGTTGATCCACAACTAGCTACATTGCTGCAGCATTCCACCGAACCATGGTCCAATGTGCTTATCAATCTCTCAACAGTACTGCCACCCCCAAGCTGGGCATGGTTCCATAATGATCTAGGGAACAACAACAGGCTCACACATAGAAAAAATCATACATCCACAGTCAATCCAACACACCATTGGGTTTCACAGAATGTCAACCCAAGCCAATAAGGAATTGGGTTTCCCAGGATAATAAACCAACAATCCAATAACATAGGGGTTCCTTGGACTTACCCAGCCAAGCCAACAGAAGGATGAACTTCACATCAAATTACCATTACTAGGCATGAAAGAGAAACTTTTGGCAACAACAATAGAAAAGGTAGACAAGAAAAACAACCCATGGGAACAAACCATGCTCAGGAAATGCTTGTGGACATCTCAAGAGAAAACACGACCTCTATTCACACCCAATTCATGAAATCAGGTTTAGACAACTCCTATGGGAATTTTGGGGGAAACTCTAGCCTCAGCAACCACCCAAAATGGGATCCTCTGCTGCACATTCATGCAACACAAAAACACAGAAAAACAAAATGTGAGGGGAAAATGCACAGGTAAACAAAATCATGAAGGGGAAAGCTCTGTAATATTTCCTGCATGAGGAAGTTCCACCAGCTTTTTCATGGGGTAGAAATATCCTATTTAACCACAAAAACATCGCTCACTTCTTCCCATTCACCCAGCAACATAGAAAAACCGAATCTTGGCATGGAGAACGAGGAGAACGACTCAACCCTTGAAGGAGAAAATGACAACCTCCAAATCCTCCAAGAGAGAGCTCCCCCAAATCATGAATGAGAATAAGGATAAGGTGCTTCCCCCAAAATGTGTGAGGGAGTCCCATGTGAATGAGAGATGGGTGAGAAATCACATGCATGGGCTCTTACTTGCCCAAGAAGACAAGAAAACGTTTTTCACCAAAAATGGGTAGTTTTCCCCATCCCAAGGAATTAAATTCCTTAACCCACTTAGATGACTAGGAATAAAAGACAAAAATGGTATTTGACCATTTTATGGGTTGCCCCTTGGAAATTTGGCTTTTCCCCATTGGCTCAAGGGTTTGATTATCCCCCCCCCCCCTCCCTATTCCTTGTGAAATCATGCCCTCATCTCTTTAACGCTACAACACATATCTAGTTGTGGTATTTTTATTAATTTGAATTTTACATGATGCCTCAAACATATTGTGCCTCAATAGCACATAAACCATCGGAATCGATTTTAATCGCCGATACATAAAACACTAAATCCATGGTGGGCCCTTTGCCATGAGCTTCACTCTAGAATTTATTAATGATATTTACATCATATGCAATTCAATACCGTGGGGTCAAAACTGGGGTGTTACATTCCCATCCCCCTTTAATAGAAATATCCTCATTGATCTGCAAAATTGAACCAAAAATGGATGTGCCAATCGTATGGCATCTTCCATCTCCCACGTAGCCTATTCAAGACCGCAATTCTTCCTCTACACCTTTATCTATCCAATGAAACAATCTGGAACTCTTCCAAGTCCTTTCTTACATGTGTCAGCACACACCACAGGATCTTTTTCTGGTCTTGGAGAATGCTTCTCCTCATCTTGGAACATTTCCAGTGTCTTTGGAAACCAACAATACCTATGCTCAAGCCCCAAGCAATGAGTCAATTCCCATGTTAGTATTCACAAGATTTTCCAAAATCACATATGAATCACATGCACATGTATATTGACATAAAATCAACAAGAAGTTGGTGAGTGAACCAAATACTTATCTACATAAGTAGCTTCTTTTGGTTCCACATGTATCCAACTTGGATGTATACAACCATGGCACTCACAACCCTATCCCACCCCACACCTGGGTGTGCATTAAAGGGTAGATGAATTTCTACAAGCCTTGGGTCACCTGAAAATACCTCTCAACTGAGGTCTAACAACTCTGCTCTTGATCCCAATGCCTCTTTGGGTGCTTCAATAGAAGTTATATTCAAGAGGCTGCACCTCCTCTAGGTTCTTACCAAGATCAGGTGCTTCCCTTTCGAACACCATAATGAATTTAATTCATATGTCAGATTCATTCCTATAGGATGCAATCTATAAAAATATTTTCAAAACCATGGCTGCATCATATGCTCATGTATATTTAAAGAAAATCAACAGCAAAATTTTTTTGATAAGTAAAACAAATACTTATCTATATAACATCTCCCAACCAAGATCTATTCAACCCCGCTTCAAAGCCTAACACCTCCTTGGGTGCTCAATGGAAGCTCTAGTTTACGGGCCTAGAACCCCTTCCAATTCTCACCAATTCTCCGGTGCCTCCTTTCCAAGCACCATAATAGATTAATTCATATGTCAGATTTATTCCACATGATTTATTTCTTAATAAGATTTTCAAAATATTACCTGAATCATTATGTACATGTGTAATTATAGAAAATCAACTAGGATTTGCCAAGTAATCCAATACTTATCTGTATAGTATCTCTCAACTGATATTTGATCATCCCCGCTTCAGAGCCCAACACCTCCTTGGGTTCTTAATAATAGCTCTAGCTTAAGGGCCCAACACCTCCTCCAAGTTCTTACCAATGCTCAAGTGCTTCCTTTCCAGACATCATAATACCTAGGGGTTATTCTCTTCATGGACCCACCACTCTTGTGACATCCCCCTTATGGTGTGAATGTGTGAAGAAAGAAGTCTAATCAGATGTATTATACCCTGGGTGTCCCCAATGATGCATACCGATGCCTAGATAGAAGGGTAAAGAAGCTATGTACCCAAGTACATCCTTCTAGAGGATCCATGTAATCCTTGTACATGTTTTCATCGTCTCACCTGCATTACATATAGACATGTAGTTTACATCAGATGTCATTATAAAATTTCAATCATGGGTTTTCAAACCTTTTCTAAAGAAATCCCTCCGAGAAGCTATGTACACCTCGTACATCCTTCTTAGGAGCCATGTACACCCAATATATATTTTCATCATTTCACCTACATTACATACAATCTTGAAGTTCATATAAAATGTCATCATAAAAAAATTTCAATCATAGGTTTCCAAACCTATTCCAAACACATCCCTCTAAGAAGCCATGTACACCAAGTACATCCCTCCAAGGAGCCATGTACACCGAGTACATATTTTCTTCATTTCACCTGCATTACATACAAGCATGTGTTTATATGAGATGTCATCATAAAAATGTCAGTCATATATTTTCAAACCTATTTCCAACACATCCCTCCTAGAAGATATGTACACCTAGTACATCCGTCTGAGGAGCTATGTCCACCTAGTACATTCTTCCGAGGAGTTATGTATCCCAAACACATCCTTTCCAGAAGCTATGTACTCCAAGGGCTTACTTTCATCATCTCACATGCGTTACATATAAGTATGCAATTTAAATGAGATTTCATCATAAAATTTTAATCATATATTTTCAAATATATTTCATGCATATGTGATTTTCCAAACATCAAACGATCAATAACATTGATAGTAAAAAAAAATATGAATTCACAATTCTGCTTCCTGCAGAAAATCATATTTTTGCAACTATGAGGTCGTCCTCATTCTGTTTGGATTTTCTTTTATTGCAACTGGGAGCACTCATCCCCTACTTACAAATTCTTCCCAAAACTTGGACATCCATGTACAACATGTCATCTTGAAATAATTTTAAATCATTTAAACAATCATAGTTATCAACATGTAACCTTATACATCAAGCAATGAAAAACAAGAAATCCATTGTTAGAATGATTCAAAACCATCACATGAGATCACAGTATCCCATAATCAACAAAAAACTTGCAATCTGAAGTTTCAAAACCTGTTCTTAGTCATGAGATCCTTCTCATGGCACATGACATCTTCCTACCCTGGGCTTCACTAGGCACAACCATACTGCTAAGCTCAAGTCATTCTACCTGAGCCTTCAAGAAGTCCTTATATGTATTCCCATACACACAAGGTCCATTTCCTCATGGAACTACAAGTTCACATGCAGGATTCCTCATCCTATACATAGACTCAACTTTACCTGCATAATATTCTTCAGTGAAATTTCTGCAATACCCTGCAAGTCCCCCAAAATATCTTACATCTGTTAACTTTATTAGAGTAGGCCAACTCATCATGGCCTCAATATTTTCAGACTATATTTGGAGATAATATTAAGAATCTATTTAGATATATAGTAGGGGACATCAACTCAAGAATGATTTGATATCATTGAGTCCCAGTAGCTTCGAATCCTTGCAATTCTACTTTTCCAAGTTTAAGTCCCTAGTTTTTCTATTAAAGCAGTGTGGAACAAAAAAGAAGTATGAGCAACAATTCTTGACCGTAATTTCTAAGCTTAGTGTTGACTACTCTATGATTTTTTGTCCTTCCATGCCACCAAATTAAGACCATGATCCTGGAAGATACCTAAGCTTGTTGACTTCATTGAATCCCTCACTCGGCAGAAATATAAATTGGTAATGATGGGAACTATCAAACCTTCCAAAGAACAAGCTTTGGTTGCTGGAGATTCAAGGTTGGATTCCAAAGGAAAGAACAAATCCAATTCAAAGAATCCACCTGAATAAAATAGAGACAAGTCCAAGTCTCGAGAGGATCGCTTGGGCTCCAAGAATAACTTCGAGAATAAAAACAACAAAGGTGAAATGAATAGGTGTGCATATTGCTGTAAGGGATATCATCCCAAGAGATCTTGTATGAAGAAGAAAATTGACATGTTGACTCAACTCCCGGAGAAGAACAACATCTCTCTTATTAAATGTGCAAAGAAGAGTGAAGGAGGATCAAATTCAGAGAGTTCATGCCTTGGTTTCCAGCACTTCAAGATCATCTACCTTCATCATTCATTCTAGAGATTCAAGGAACATGGTTTCGACAAGGTATAATTTGTCCTTTATTGATGTTTCTAAAGCTCCAATAATTGTTTTGGGAGATGACTCTGTAAATGATAGTAATGGGAAGGGTAAGATTTATCTTGACCATGGTTCTTTCAATGATGTGTTGTATGTTCCAAGTATTGCTACTAACCTATTTTCAGTGTATCAAATGACCCATACTAGGTCTCCTAAGAAGGTTGTATTCTATTCCAATGATGTTTAAATATCATAGATTTTGAATGGTAGAGTCATAGAAAAAGGTTTTGTATATCACAGTTTGAAAGCGTAAAAGTTTTCCAATTTACTACCTTTCTATAACCGACCTCTAACCCCTCTTCTCTTCTCACTCATACTAATGAAACAAGAAATATTTGACATGAAATATTTGCAAATCTTAACTATAAGTATATTTAATATTTGAATGAAAAATACAGGGTCATAGGATTACCAAAGATCAAGTTTTCTAAAGGAGTCTACCAAGGTTTCATCATAGGAAAACACCCAGAGCATAAGTATGAGAGAGTCAGTCATGAGAGAACCTCTGCACCCCTTGAGTTAATCCACAGTGACATTTCTGGTCCATTTTCTAATATTTCCATGAGTGAATACAAATATTTCCTAACCTTCATAGATGACTTTTCTAGGTACTACTGGGTTTACTTCCTAAAGCATAAGACTGAATTTTTTTACCTCTTCAAGGTCTTTCGATATTTGGTTGAGAACCAGTATGGGAGGAAACTCAATATCATAAGATATGATAATGGTGGAGAGTATGTAAATTCTAATTTCATCCATTATTGTGAAGATTCAGGTATCCATATGCAACATTATATTCCCTACACACCTCAGCAAAATGGTGTTGATGAGAGGAAGAATAGATCACTCAAGGAGATGGCAACTTTTATGTTGGAGTCTAAAAATTTTCCACCAAATTTTTGGGCTGAAGCAATAAATTGTGCATCCTATATGTATAATAGGGTGACTCGAATCTTGGAGTGGGAATAAGCTAGATGTGACCCGTTTCAAGGTTTTTTTGGCTCAAAGGCTTGGGATAGAATTCCAACTGAAAAGAGGAAGGATTTGCAACCCCGATGTGAAGAATTTCTATTTTTTGGGTATTCTAAATATTTAAAATGTACAATATGATCAAATTTAGTACTCAAAGAGCTTTCATCGAAAGAAGTGTTCAGTTTGAATAAGAGCCTTTAGCAGCAACCGAAATTGGAGAGTCTTCTTCATCGCCACCACCAGTGCATGTAAGTAAAGAGGATAATTAGTTTTATGATTCTGATTGGTATGATAATTATTATTTAATTTCATATCCTGACATTCCTAAAATACAAAAATTGTAAACAAGTACCATTCATGCAACTAAGGAACTAGCTAGGAATCCTAGTGACACTACAAGGACTAGATCTCAATTTGAGAGTGTCATTTCTGTGAAAGATACATTCTTTGTTGAGAAATGTTATTTGATTGCTGAATTAGACCCTCAAACATATGAATATGCATCATATTATCCAATATTGAAAACATACATGAAGGAATAATACAACTTGCTCCCAAAGAATGACACATGGGAACTAGTCAATCTCCCCATAAGGAGAAAGCTAATAAAGTTTAAGTACGTTTATAAAACGAAAGTTGATTTTGATGTTTCACCTTTGAAATATAAGGAAATATTGGTATCTGAAGGCTACTCACAAGTTCAAGGTATTTATTAGAATGGTACCTTTGCACCAGTGGCAAATATAGACTCCATAAGGCTAGATTTGGCCATTGTAGCTTCAAGGAAATGGGAGGTGCATCACATGGATGTGAAGTGTTCCTTTCTACATGGAGATATGAAAGAAGATATTTATATGAAGAAACCTAAATTTTTTGTGTCTAATCCATATTTGGTGTGCAAGTTAAATAAATCATTGTATGGGCTAAAGCAATCCCCCAGGGCTTGGTATGCCAAGATTGATGGGTTTTTGTTGTCACAGAAATTTGTTCGATGAAATTCTGGTATGAATGTCTATTTGAAGATGATACATGGTTATTTAATGATTATTTTTTTGTATGTGGATGACCTAATTATAATAGGAAGTTCCATGAAATATGTTTCCTCCTTGAAGGATGCATTGAACCATGCCTTCACCATGACAAATTTGGGATTGTTGAGTCAATTCTTGGGACTCAAAAAATTATCAATAAACCCATGGGATCAAGGTAAATTAGTCCAATTATGCTTTATATTTTCTCAACAAGTTCAGCATGAAGTATTGTAAGCCAAGAATGACTCCATTCCTTTATGGGGTTAAGCTTGAATAAGCAAGTTCTTCTCCATTGGTAAATAATACGTTGTATAGGCATTGATTGGGTGCTTGATTTATTAGACTCATACTTGACCTAATATAGCTTATTCAGTTAGTATTGCATCCAAACACATGGATCATCCTCATGAAATCCATTGGAGGGAATCAAAGATAATCTTAAACTTTGTTCAAGGAACAAGAACTCGTGGTATTTTATATGCATTAAAACATGACTTAGAGCTAGTTGGATTTACTAACAATGATTGGGCAGGTGATAACACTGATCGAAATTATACTTCAGAAATTTTGTTTACGCTTGTATATGGACCAATCAGTTGGTCAAGCAAGAAGCAGAGTGCCATTTCACTCTCATTTATAGAGGAAGAGTATAGAGGAGTTTTGTATGCAGCTACTCAATGTTTGTGGTTGCAAGGAATGCTTGGAGAGTGTGGGATCGAATAAAAGACTTACACTAGTAAAAATAAAATAACCATTTGAATCTTCACTAATCCAATTCAAATAAAGTGAACCAAACACATTAAGATCCATATGAACTGTATCAGGGAGCTTGTGCATGATGGTACCATTGCTCTACTCTAGTGCGCATATTCAGAGCAAGTAGCAGACATCTTCACCAAGGTTTTTTCTAAGAAGACCTTCAGTAATCTCAAATCACTACTGGGGATTTTTTATCATGTGGTGAAGAATGTTTTATAAAAATATTTCCAAAATTTTTCTTCATCTCCATGTTTAAGGGAGGATTTTCCCCTTGGGTTTTTTGCCTCTTTCCTTGGTTGTATGGACAAACAGTATGAAAAGGGTGACTAAGACTTGTTTCTAGGCCCTATAATCTGATATATTTTTATGATATTTTACATAAATTCAGGCTTAATGGGGGGTTTTATAATAATCAAACCCATAGTTACACTTTGGAGACATTAATTTGTCAATTTTGTCATATTCCTAGATTCCTTACTATGCTAGTTGGCATCCACTTGCACCCAGAAGTCAACAAATGATAAAACTAGCTTAAGGAGAAATTTAGAAACATCCTGGAAATATTATGAAAACTTTCCTATCATTCCATAATATTAAAAGGGTAGTTATTCTTTTCCCTGATTTGCTTTGCTTTTCAACAGTTTTAAGGGAAAATGGAAAGCTAGTCTTTGAGTAACTACCTTGTTTTTTTCCTAACTTGTCCACCTTATTTTTATCCATCCAAAAAAATGGATATGATATATTTCCATCACTTATAATCTGGTACATCTCAATCATCTAATTCGTGATCATATTGACATATTAGGAAAGTGATTTATGCACCTATGGGGGGTTTTGACTAGTTTAGTAAGTTTGATTTTTGTCCAATTCGAATAACATCCTTATGGTTTCAAATGTCTCATGTAATTATATATTTGGACATCCTATTACTTTATTATTTTGTATTATGTAAAATTATTCAATATAAGTTTGTTATATGCTCCATATTCACTCTCCTTTTTGTATCGTTTTGCATGCTTGACTAGTAATTTTGTGAGTGTAATTGATCAACAACTCGTGATTACTTTCCAAAAGAGATGTAGGTTGAAGAAATATTTTCAGAAGTTTCTTATTCAACAAAATTTTATCTTGATATTAAAGCTTCATCCTAATTCTACCTGCTTATTTTAAGGGGGGGTATTTTTCCCATTAAGTGTTTCCCCATTTCCTTAGTTTTATTAAGCAATTATTATGATTTTTTACATTTAGGTTGTATGTGTGACAATTGGTCTTATTTTCCACGGCCCAAGTTGTCCAAATTCAATATTAAAATGGGGTGGTGGAATTAATAATCCTCCCTTTGACTAAATCAACCTAATTTACCACTTATCCTATGTATTTGACTCAAACATGTGCTTACATCATCAACTTCAGTGATCCAAAACTCCTCCTTCAATTGGGGAGCATAACTAAGACTCCTACTTCAATTAGGGAGAAAATATGAGTTGATCTGCATGACTAATGCATCCCTCTCAGTCAACTAGAATCTATCACACCTACTTTGTAGTTAACTAGAGTGTTAAAGCCACCTTTCTCTTGATTTTACCTAATTTTTAGCTAGATTAAGTTAAAATGGAGTTCAACTAACTAAATTATGATAGGTTCCTCTACCTACTTGTTGGAATGCAGTTGATTTTTAAGTTAGTTAGAGTCAATTATGTTGTAGTTTAGTGGTTAATTGATGTGTAGAGTGGTTATTGACTGACAAGTAATCTACTCTCATGCATTCCATTCAAATTACCTCTCTAGGATTTGAATTGCTTGGATATTAATGCCATTATAGCATATTCTAATGTATCTTCTGATTAATGATTAATAAATAAACTGCAGCAAGACGTTTACACAATTTATGGCATTTATTGAGTAAATTGATCTGCATTAATCTGTAGAAACTTTTGTCTTGATTCTAAGATTGTTGTGCATCAATTTTATATGTTAAACATATCTCTATCCTTCTATATGATTAATTGGTGCAATCACCATTAGCTTTGCATCCTGAAGCGTTAATATCCTCTTCTTAAAACTCATAATATTATCAATGGCCCAATCAATCCCCAAAAGCGCGAGATACAAATTTGTATCATCAAAAATCTCTATCACCTCAAAGTCTGCATGAGTCTTGAGTCCTTCTATCTCAATAGGAACCTATGCCAATCGACCAACAGGGAAAAACTTTGACTGATTGGCTATTCTTAGCTAGATATGAGACCTCACTAGTGTCGACTTTTCCATACTTTCCCATGCCTGTGTGGTGAGGATGTTAACATCTAACCCTAAGTATAGAATAATATAGTCCATGTCATTATTACCTATCTGTGGATTCATCCTTAGCTCACAACCAATTTTTTGTATTTTCCCAATGTGGTTAACACTCCTTTTAGGTTGCACATCTCATTGATGTTCTTAGACTAAATTTGATAGTTCTGTGACAACATCTTTGTATTGTATTAATGCTAAACAACTTCTAAATATATTTTTTAATTTACTAACCTTCTCTATGGGTAAATAACTGTATGAATATTTCAAGCATTTCCAGGATTGGTCCTTCATTCGGTATAATAATAGAATTCGGTGCTTGATTTCTATCGACAAACTCATGTTGTGCATCCAAGCACACTTTATCTTCTTTTTGGAAATCAAATGATGCTTTATTTTTTTGTTTTGGAAGCACACTCGATCATCCATATGGTGCTTATTTACTTGCTATAGTCGCAACACCACCTCTTATAACAACAACAATATTAGGCTGCCCCATTTCAACATAAATAGTTTGTATGTCTGGATTAACTTTCTGAGGTGGGTTCTGATTTCCCATATTTCATGCTTGCCACTTCGCAATCAACAGAGGAAATTACTCAACAACACTGTCAAATAATTTACAATATGAACATGTCATACAAGGATTAGTTCAACCTCTAGAAAAATGTCCAGGCTGTCCACAATTATAACATATAACTTGTCCCCTTTCACGACCAAATCCTCTTCCTCTTTCTCGGCCTCTAAAAATACCACCCCCACAAGTTTGAGGGTATCATGCTTATCAGCATTTAGCCTGAGTTCAATCAACCTAAATCTATTCATCATTCCTCATTAGGTATGTGTTGACTATTTTCTCTAGAAACAACTAATATTCCCCATAATATTTCTCCTCGTGACCCACTCATCGACATAATTTACAATATAGTCTTGCTGGTGCACTCTGTAAATATAAGCATTCTTCTGAATGATGTTTTCTAGTCTAAAAATTTCTACACGAAGGAATTCCTTGAGAATTTATCGGATTTTGTATGCCTGTTGCAACATAATTCATGTACGTTAGACAAGTGTATTTATGATGACATTAAGTTATACGTCAGGTACACCATAGTTTCTCTTCCTGTTCTTTCCCTTTCTTCGTATCCCTAACTTCCAATGCAAGGTTAGCAATCTACGACTGTATCTGCATCATTCCTACACTAGAATCTCTGACCAGTGAAGCTTCCAACTTCATGGAGATATCAATAGATTCACTTAGTGATACGATCTTCTGTTACGTTAAAGTAATACAACTATGTGGTAACATCGTTGCAATGAACCATTATTTATGTTGGATGTCTGGAATATGAAAACTTACTTTGGCCATCAAATTTTTAAATATTTGGTCAAAGTCCCACAAATAATATGTAGGAAACTTAATTTTTCCATCAAATTTTTATGCATTATAGTTCAGAGATAATTGTGCAGGAATCTAGGGTTTTTTACTAGTCCAAAGCCTAGTCTAAAACGCGTGCTCTAGGGAAAAAGGTCATATGTGAGGCATCCAAGATTAAAATTGAGTGATACTAGTTGCATCTGAACAAAGATGGACCAGGGTATGTGTGGTAGAAGCTTCAACTATAGAAACAAAATATTGGACAGAAGGAATACCATACAAGTCTAGTCTTTTGGATAGAAAAAATAAGAATTTTTGGGATATTTGTAATAACTTTGTTTTGGAACATCCAAATTAGGTCAGAAGTGATGCATTGAAAAGAGGAAACATTAGTGTACCATAGGAAAACAATTCATACCCAAAGTAGTTGAAATTTAAATTTTACCTCGGTTACAAGTCGACCCTAAAATAGCCTTAAAATTAGGGTTTGAAACACGTGTTATAGGGATAAAGGTCATATCTAAGGCATATGAGATCCAAATTGAGTGAGACTAGTTGCATACGAAAGGGGGAAAATGAGGGTATGTGTGGTAGTGTTTGTAGATGCATAAACATAATATTGGATACATCGAATACCCTACAAATTTTCTCTTATGGATAGGAAAAATATAAGTAGTGTTGGGATATTTACAATAATTTTTTTTACACATCTAAATTAGGTAAGACCTACAGAATTGGAAAGAGGACACACCAGCCTACATCGAATCAAAGTTTCATACATAGAGGAGAAAAAGTTTGAATTTTACCTTAGTTTCAAGTCAACCATAAAAACAATCTTCCAATAAAGGTTTGAAGAAGGAAAATATATAGTTCAAGAAGTGGTATATCTCCTAGAACACTGACAAGAAATTCTCCAAATAGTGAATATGTCCAAAATTAGGATGACACATCAAGCATATCAACATTACAGTCAAAGGAGTTTTGAATAAGCAGAAATTATATGGGAACCTAATGAAATCATTGAAATAAGTACCAAACAACTACAAAATCAAGCTATTATCGAGTACTTCATCAAGTCGAATAACTTACCAGCTGAAATTCGACATGGAAAGATGATTCCTTCATACATATGCATCCACAACTACCCAAGAAATGAGGATAATGCTTGTCTAAAGGGAGGGGCATGTTAATCCCCAAATGTGGGGAACAATTCCCCCTATAGTGTGGAGGTTTACCCCCTATATGGTGGTTTATTACATATTATTAATGTAGTCCTAGGTATTTTAGTGGGGATGTTAGTTATTATTGTACACCTTTGTTTCTTATATATAGGAAAAAGCTATTCTCATGTTATCAAGCATTGTATCTTATCTTGTCTTGGGTAGACAGTACATTGTGTAAGGAGGTTCCTCCCTCGAAGAGGATTGTTATTTATATTTTTTATTCATTATTATGGCATGGATTACTCTCTTCTTGTCTATTTATGATATTTTTATGTTATTTATAGGACTTGGTTGCATAACAATACACTTATGTCTCCTATATATAGAAAGGAGATATTTTCATGTTAGTCATAATTGTATATTGTCTTGTCTTTGGTACACAATACATTATGTAAGGAGGTTCCTCCCTCGTATATTATTTCTATCCATCTCTATTTTTATTTGTTTAGGTGTGGATTAATCTTTTTTGTCCTATTTCTACTCTTTTTGTTTTATTTCTGGGACTTGGTTGCATAACAGATATTCACATCGTGGGGATAGAAATGGGAATTGTTACAACCCCCAACCAATATTAACCCTATCCACTAAATTATACTACTAGCATACATAATTAAATTATGTAAATGGTTTTAAGTCATTTACATTGGCTTGATACATACTATATATCCTAACCTTTGTCTTCTAACTTCATATAACTTTCAAGGAACCAAAACACAAATCCATGACACCTATAAACTAATCACACATTATATCTCCACTAGTAACTAAATATTTTCACCGCTAACCCATAATACTTATAACACAAAAAAAATAAACAAAAACTCTAGCCTACGTAGCCCAATAATACTAAACATTTTCACCACTAACCCACAATAGTTCTAAGAAAAAAATAATAAAACAAAATCAATATTGATGATATAAAGTGGCATGATAAATTATTTATACATGAACTTATGAATTTGTAATTGTTATTAGTTCCTTTTCTAACTGATTTATTGTAGCTTTCTGTGGATATCTATTTTTACATTTTTGGTTATTGATTCCAACGTTGCGTATAAAATAGAGCATAGATACTTATTCATATTCATGTTTTCTCTAGTATTTAAAGAAATTAACACTAATTTAACTACAATACTTGTTCGAGAGCCTTTTCAGAATAGTCAGTCTTAAGCAATGACAAAAGGGATTTGAAGAAATGTTCTTTCAAGTAATTTTTTATTTATTTTTCAATGATTGATTTTGCAAGAGTTTCTCTTGGTGTACCATACCAATAACTAGCTGTAAGTAGCTATTGAAATAATATTTTAGGAAGGTTGTGTTTGACAAAGGAGGAAGTTGATTTTACATTTGTGGCATTAGCGCCCAGTTTTCATGAAATTATGAATTAAGCTTATATTGTTAATCATAGATACAATCATAAAATCCCATGTTTCCCAAAAAATTATTTCATATTTTAAAAGAATTTTAATTTTTTTATGAATATCAAAATTGGATGTAAAAAATTCATTAATATCCCATTTAAATATTATGACCACTTTTGATGGGCCCAAGATAGAGTATAGTCAATGCATCCATAAAAGTATATGAATATCTAGTTTAGGTTCCAATTTTGAAATATTCTAGGATATATTTATGGAAACATATGATGGTTGAGGTTACTAGATGTTTCAACCACAAAGTAGAATTCCTAAAAATTATTGAAGTGAAATTCTTGAATTTCTAAAGTAAAAATGTTTCTATGGTATTTACTAATGTCTATACTTGTTTTTGGTTAAATTAGAAAAATGATTGCTTGATTACATATTTTAAGCATTGTCTATGTGTTTGAAAGATTCAAAAAGCAAATACCCATGGAGATTTGGGATTTATGTGGTACTCACTTTTATTGATCCCTACAGAAGGAAAAAAGAAAAGAGAAAAACCTTTCTTTTCTTCAAACAACTATGCATATTGATCAATGACTAGGATCTAGAACATGATACAAAAATAAATCGTAATGAACCAATGAAATAAATGAAATATTAAAATTCAAAATTTGTGATTTTGAAAATAATGAGTAAAGAGGACCACTTTGAATCTCGTATGTGAAAATTGGACATCATCGAAGGATATTTTTGAACATCATTAGTGCCAAATCCCTCCCTCGATTTCTTGGTGAACCCACGCTACTAATATAGGTATGTGATACATTCAAATCATGACAAAGAATTATATATAATATGGTAAGGTGTTTCGATTCTATGTCTAAGTGTATTGATTTCACCAACTATATTCTAGAAGGGAAATTATGTAATGCTACCTTTTGATGGCTTCCTTTATTCATTAATCTAGCGAGGAAAATTTAGCCCCAAGGGTTAGCTCAATTGGTAAGACATGCACACACTCACTCGGTTTGGGGGGAGGTCACGGGTTCGAGCCTTGAGTCCTCTGGGGTTAGGCCTTCTGCTAGGATGGCCTTTTGTTTTGTTTTTTCTATAATTATATGGTTGGTATTGATTCATTATGGGTATCAAAAATTTTACATTAGACATA
The DNA here is from genome assembly GCA_001517045.1 of Pseudotsuga menziesii. Lineage (NCBI taxonomy): Eukaryota > Viridiplantae > Streptophyta > Pinopsida > Pinales > Pinaceae > Pseudotsuga > Pseudotsuga menziesii. The sequence continues at coordinate 32,501 of LPNX010249392.1, read as the reverse complement.
AATTTGATGTTTCCCAATTAGTAAATGCAATATATGGCATTGCGTGTGACTTTTTATTATTAAAAAAAGAGTAGTATTCAAAAAACTCAAAAGTTGTTTCCCAAAAGTCAAGCTATTTTGTTCCTAGGATAAGGTTAGTTTTGCCTCACATATTTCTTTAATATATTTTGATCAATAATATACAATTTCCATTGGATTTTAAAGTTGTATCCATAAAATATCTATTTGTTGTTATAATTATTATTGGTAATTTTTATCTGTTATAACAATCTACTTTTAGTTTTTGTTGAATTTTCTTTACCCTTTGATAGATTTTTTGATATATATATTTTTAATTTTGATATGTTTTATGACAGAGAACTGTAATTTCCATTTAATATATATCAATATTTAAAAAGTGCATATAAATACACCCACACCCAACATAGTAAGATATTATGTCTCTATGACAATTTTATTACATGAGGCATGCCGTCAATCTTCTTGGAAAGTATAATTTATAATTTTGATAAAATTTATGATATAATGTTTGAATTTCCATTTAACTTGCATCGGGCCTCCTTTTTATAACTATTACAATTCCAAAACCAATTCTTGAAAACCACCTCTTCGATACTTCTTGATCTTAAACAACTTCTTGAAAAACACTTCTTCCAAAGTTAGCCCTACCAAGGTGTGGATCTTTTCCTAGTTTCATTCCTTGATGTAGAAGGCTACCCTTAGGGTGGTAAGGATAATTTCGGGTAATTAGATATTTTCTTCCAAAATTTACCCATCAGGTATTTATGATTTATCATGGAGTCTATTGCAAACTTAGTATTAGTGAAGTTTTCATAAGAAACTTGTCACTAGGATTTTGCAGGTGAACTTCACCTTGGTCCATGGTTCAAATTATTTAGTTAACTCTTGGAAATGAAAAACTCCTTTTAATTTATCAATTGAAAATCATTTTAAGTTATCATGTAATTCATAAAAATTCCTTTCTTCATTTCACTTATTATACAACATATCCTGATAATTTTATTCTTTACATATGTCTCTGTATCCATACCATAAGGGATGCATCCTCTTTTACATTGAATATTTGAATAAGGCTCTGGGAAAGTCAATTTTTAATAGCATATGGTTTATTTTACCTTGTTCTTTGTTCATCCTAATCCTTTTTTTATCACCTTTTTTGGACTCTAAGGGTGGCTTGGGTTGAGAAGAAACTTTTTTGCATCTTCATTGTTGATATTTACGGTTCAAAGTCATCCAATTTATTCATATACTCTTCCATTTGATATTTTTAGTACAACATGTTCTGATGCAACTTTCCTTTTTCCTCCTATAGCTTTACCAATTTAGGGGTGTGTACATTCTCTATGTCATGGAGGTGGAGCTTCATCTTTAGCATGGTAATTTTCTCCCCCTTTTTGCAATAGAGACTCTAATAAAGTTGTGTCATTGGGGTTGAATACAAAAGTGACAATATTGTTCTCTAATTAATTAGTGGCCACTTGAGTCTTCGTAGGTTCATAACTACCACTTTTGTTTCCCACACATGTTCAACATTCAATCAGTTAACTTAACACTCCACAATTTAACTTGTTATTATGTAGTCTAGTTGTTGTACATTGTTGGCAATTTGTTGCATGTCATTGGTTGTCTAGATGTGGTTGTTGCTAAAAAAACTTTAATGGAAGTTACATGTCCATCCCGCCCCCACACTCAATAGTTGGTCTGAAATTGTGCAAAGAAAAACATGGAGTTGATGATGTAAGGATGAAATTTTCTTGTGTAGACATACTAAATACACTATCACACCATGGGAAGTTTGAATATATTGAAAATAATTCTGAAAATGATAATATACTATAGGAGGCTAAATATGGAGCTTATTTTTTAGCAATATAAACCACATAAGATTATATCCAATCCACTTAAACTCTTGAAGTGGTGGTAAAAAATATCATAGTGAGGAATTGTATCATGAACCTTCAATTCATTATTTATCGATATTGATGTACATGCATAAATACAACTAACATATATTTTGTGTATGTCCTGGTACCCTCTTTATTCATTGAAATAACAAATATTTGGACCTTTGGTGATTTGGTTTAGACCATGGATTAGATAACAAAAGAATGACCCCAACTTTTGCAATACGAAGACTATTATCTACATTTCTTTTGGTTGTAAGAAATAATTCATTGACTATTTATGTTTGGTCCTTATGAGTCCCACTTGATAATATTTGTAGAGGAAAGTCCTCAGTTTCTCAATCACCAGAGTTATTAAGCAAATATTCACATGACTTTCCAAATATTCTAAATCTAGGTTTCCTTGATATTCAAACACCATTATCTTTATTCTCCTATGAAATCAAACTTTGCAATACATAATTTTAATGTTCTGAGAATGTACAAAATCCATTCAACTCTACATGAAACACTATTCATATGACCACCATGTATATTTTAGATCCAATTGTAGAGACTTCAAGGCCAACAAGATTTTTCTTGGGACCCTCCATTGATCTTCAATGTGCTTCTCCTAATGTTTATTTTTAAGCAAGTCATCACAATATTGGGATTATTTTTGCAGCAATAACTTCTATGATTTCCAATCTTCCTATGGTTTCTCTCTTCTCCAACCATTTACAAAAATATATTCACCATTCGAAAGATCTTTGATTAATTGCAAGCATGAAATCATGACTATTTTCCTAATATTTTTACCACTTCAAAGAACCACAAATTTCTCTCAATTTAAACATAAATTTAGCAAATTGTTTGTATTTTAAGCTAATACATATCATTCCAGAAATGATTTTTTAATGGATTACGAAGAATCACCATCATTTTCCAAAAAAATGGAGCCCAAAATCAGCTAAATGGAAAATGATGGGATCACGATGTGAGAGATGAATGGGTAGGAGTAAATCCATGTCTAGATATTTTGGAGCAGAAACCATATATTTTATTTTGATCTTAAATGAAAAAAATATTTCAACTAACTTGCTTTTCATTGTTCCCATCCTGCAAGATGTCTGGTAACATCTTTTGGTAGCATTGTATAGTTACGACAACTTTTGTAGGGAACTATTATCTTTTGTGGTAAAACACTTCTCTGTATTTCTACAAAATGATTCATTATATAGGGAACACAGGCATTCATACAATCAATCTAGTGCCTTTCAACCTCTGTCATCCTATGTAGCTAGTTCTTTAGCTTGTTTTTCAAATTTTACCCTCTCTTTGACACATTTTATCATAGGTTAAGTGAATTCATATGGTTTTCTTCTATCACCCTCATTCATTAATACCAAACAATCCATAACACTTTTTGTCATTCAATTGAATCTCTAAATCAACAATCACCTCATGACCATGGAATGTAAGTGATTTTCTTGATGGTAATTACATCTTATAGATCTAGTAATTATATATTCCTTCAATTCTAGTAGCTACATGATCTCAATTCTGGTAGCTTCATATATCCCTCTGTTGATGTGATTTCCAAAAAAAAAAAATGTTTCTAAAAGATCTCTTATGAATGTATTTTCTGTTGATTTTGGGTAGTTCTCCCCTTTAATTAGAGATCAAACATTTGACACCAACTAAATACTTGGTTTTATTAAAAATGTTATTGGACTATTTGAATTTATGAAAAGCACTAAAATCAACTCTTCAAATTTTACCTTTGATACATCTTGGTTGACTTTGATGTAATATAGTGGGAGTGATGTTGGTATTAATGTCTAGGCACCACTATTTGAATATTGTATAGTAAATGAAGGGAGTATGAGTTGTGATGCTAAATATTTGACTGGATCTTCTTGGAACAATAAAGAGGTTTCTCAAGGAATATCTAAGAAAACCTTAATGTTGATGTTTTATGAAATTTTTGTTGCTAAGTTGTCATACTATTGAATTGAATGAGCTGGAGCTGCCACTTGACATACATGAACTAATATTGAAGAAGGAATCATGGATTCTACATTATTTTCTAATTGATGAACAATACAAAAAACCATCTATTGATTTCCAACATCCACAATATAGTTTTGGTACCAAAGGAGAAGAGTGTTGTTGGGATATGAATCCTTTTTTCTCCTTATTTTTATTGAAAAAACTAATGTTGGGACTGAAAAAAGATTTATACAAATATAAAAACTCGAACTTATGCTAACTAGAATATATCCATCCTAAACACAGATCTATGAAACACCAAGAGGCATCCAATTTATTGAGGTGTTATTATTTTAATGACATTTTATTTGGTTTTACATTTTTATTTTACAAGTAAATATGATCTTTTTAAATTGTTATTTATTCAATTTTCTTCTTTCATTTTATGAGATGACATAAAAAAAATTAATTAATTCGTACTTTTGGTACATAACTTGATTTCTTTATAGGTAACGTTACACATCTCCCCCATACCCGATTGTAAGCACATCGCTACTCTCACTACACATAACATTATTTCTTTACATGTAATGTTACACATCTCCCCCATGCTGGTTATTAAGAACCTCACTACTCTTGATGCAATAATACTAGAATAGATCTAAACCCTATTCTTTATCAAGCATCGAGGGATCAAATCTATTGAGGTGCAAACCTCTTCTTAAGTGTTTCACCCAAGGAGATATTACCTTTGGTGTGTCCTATATATAGCCATTTATTTTATTCAAACTAAAAGACACATCTTTTTATTTAGAATCGACATATAATGTTTTTATTATTAATATTTAATATTATTTATGGGCCACATATAATATTTTTTATTTTATTAGGAACGAACATTACAACACCTCCCCCATACATGGTTTTAAAACCATGTGCAAGGCCCTCCTAAAGCCATGGGTTGTTTAGGAGGTCTTGCACATGATCTTAAAACCATTTTCAAGGCCCTCCTAAACAATGTACAGTAAAACCATGGTTTGTTTATGAGGCCTTGCACATGGTTTTATAACCATTTGCAATGCCCTCCTAAATCGTGTACAATAAAACCATGGGTTGTTTAGGAAGCCTTGCACATGATTTTAAAACCATGTGCAAGGGAAACATTTTTTTGTGTGGATAATTCTATTTTTTTTAGGTAGGAACATTACAACATATCCCCCATATTGTGTTTTTTTTATGACCGACATTATTTTTGGTGGATAATTAATTTTTTATTTTTTTATTGTCTTGCTAGGTATGGACATTACAACATCTCCCCCGTATTAAGTTTTTTTTTTGCCGACATTTATTTTGGCAGATAATTACAAATTTTATTTTTTATTATTTTATTAGTAACAATCATTACAAATGTTACAAGATCTCCCCCATGACAATTTTTACAAGATATCCCTCATATTGAGTTGTATAGTGACTCTTGTAGAAAATAGCATAGATCCATTCTAAATGCAGATCTATTAAGCACCAAGAGGCATCCAATTTATTTTTATGAGCTGAAATTAAAAAAAATTACTTTAACTTTTGGTACATAATGTGTGTTCATTACATGTAACATTACACATCTCCCCCATACTAGGTTGTAAGCACCTCGCTACTCTTATTGCACATAATGTTACTTTATTATGTGTAATGTTACACATCTCTCCCGTACTAGGATGTAAGAACATCACTACTGTCAGTCCAATTATTATTGAAGTAAAAATGAAGGAAAATTAGGATGTATTTTAGTGGATGAAATCAAATTTATGGCCCTTTCTTTTTACTATATTTCTAGCATATACTTTGAAATTAAAGTAGAGAAAAATGAAAAAAATCCTTCAAGTGTAAGCATACTTCCAACAGAGCCATGTGCACAATGAGATTAAAAATAGATTCACATCCAATATTGAAAAATATACCATGAAGGTTGTCTAGATATGAGAGGCCATCTAACCTATTTGATTTTGAATCAAGAGATATTGAATAAGGGAGTGGTGTTTTGGCATGATTATTGTTTGGAACCAAAATTTAATGCAGTCACATGTCCCTATGTATTTGTCTTCAGTTTCAGTTACTTGGATTCCCTACTTTGACATAATTTGTATATATGAAATATTTATCTCTTCCACAAAGGATATAAGTACAAACTACAAGGATAATCTTGATTTTCATGTTCCAAAATTTAGTCTTAATTTTATTTTATCCATAGCTCTTTAGTCTCTTAAAAAAAGTAAGGAGAATCATAGACAATGATAGTTTTACTTATTTTCCATGGGCCTCTTTCTCCTCTATTCCTTCTTGAGATGCATATATGTCCCTTATGAATATCAAGATCTATTACTACTTTGATGCGTAGATAGTCATTTCTACTGGAAGGATGCAAGAGATCTCCTGGAGTAACCTTCCTCACTCAAAAAATCCTTAAGCATACTTGTAATTTTTTCTGTGGGTCAACAATCCTTGTCTTGGACATGGATTAGTTTAGAGGTTTTTTACTTTATTTGAAAACTACAACTTCTATGCAAATAAAAAATCAAATAAAAAAAATCTTCAAAGAAAATAAACTTCCAAAGCAAAGCATGTACTCGGGCACCCTATGCTACTAAGATCATGATTTCACTAAGTTTTCAACATGAATCTCTTATTTTTTCCACACAACAAACTAAAATGAAAGGACTAGAAACCAAATTATCCATGCATCAATTCATCTAGTACAAGGATCTTCTAAATCAAGTGATAATATGTAGCAAGTGAAGCAGGATGGAATGCACGTTCTTACCTCTTGCCTTACCAAATTGTCTCCTTATGTTTTAGGATATGGACAATCTATTAGAAAAATATTATCTAATAAATGGGAAAGCAATTCAGACCTAGTTCTTTGACACCTCCCTGGAAATGGTGCAAAAATGTTCAGAAAAATAATTTCTTAGTTTTACCTCATAAATTATCAACCAATGTCAGTAAACTAATGAGGTGTCATGCAAATTATATGTAAAAACAAGACTTAATTGATCTCTCTAGGTACGCATGCTAGCATCCTGCTCAAGAATATACTAATAGGTTTCATGGAGCTATTTTTTATTTACATCAAAATGACTAGAAATTAACCATGTTTTTATGTGGTTTTTATATGTTGATTGAGAAGGGGAAACCAAACCACATAGTGTATGAAAATAAAACTCACACTTGACTGACACACTTGCATCAAATGGAAAGTGTTGGAAATTTAAATTGCATGAAATGTAAACTATAGGAAATGCAAATCAAAACTATTGAGATTCCATATAACAAAAGGAAACATTTGGGAAGTGTATACTAGAGAGAGGGGTCCCTACTTCTCTTGGAATACACTGTCAAGTGTTAGCTCCCATAGGTGTATTAGGTTGAAAACAGACCATGCCTAGGCATGATATGGATCAACTTTTATACATATTAGAGATATAATTGTGATGAAACATGAATTTGACTCATAGTTTGAAAGATTTAGGTATATTAACTAGTTTATGATTGCGTAGAAGAAAAGGTAAATTGCAAAGGAATTTTATTAAATCCAATAGAGAAATAAGGAAATGGAGATAAACTTAACATATGGAGACAATATTTGAATTTAGGAAGTGTCACCAGGCGAATTTCCTAAATGAAGACAAATTCAATCATACTAAGGTGCAAAATGCAAAGTTTAGTAATTCTATACGTAGATTTGTATTTCTGACATAACATTCAGTATTTAATCACAAAATGGTATCATCAATGATCAATTGGCTCAAATATGCTCCAATATGATTTATTATCTTTCTCATGAAACCTCACATATAATGGAAAACATAACAAAAGACAAAAATAGAAGAACTCTCTCTAGGAATCTGTGTCCCTAATATATGGAAAAATATGCATATGAATCAACATATTAGAAATAAAACTTATATTTCTAAAACTTCCATCCTCGAGCTTATGGCTCGAATTACAATATATAATGTCTAAGGAAAAAGAATACAGTTAGCCATGATATCACTTGTAACTGAATAGTAATAGTCTAATGACTAATTAATTTTTACATTTTATCTTTTCATATTTATTTTATGCCACTTGACCCCTTTAACTCTCATTTTTTAGACCATTTTTGTTCTTTCCTTTATTAGGTTTTTGTTTTCCATGCATGTGTACTTGGGGTGACATAACTTGATGAATTTGTGGAATGGAATCTTGGATCATATTTTTGAATAACTCTTTATATACTTAGATTCCAGTTGGAAATTAACCTGCAAGTGGCATTAAAGAGATTGGATTTGTTGGTCCTACAAACATGTCTAGCATACTCTACCATAACCTACTTTATCCTTCTCTATATTATCCTTTCCTAGTCTAATCTATATTTTTGTAGCCTAGCCTACTCTATCTTAGCCTTACCTATCCTATTCTATCATATCCTAAACTTTTCTTCTCTCGGGCCTAGTAGGATAGCCTAGAGTAGAATAGGCTAGTCTATGGTAGAGTAGGATAGCCTATTCTAGGATAGGGTAGACCTTACTATAGGCTATTCCACTATATCATATTCTTTCCTACTCTATCCTAGGTAGCGTACTCTATCCTATCCTATCCTATCCTACTCTAGTGTTAGCTACTCTAGACTACTCTAGTAAATCCTATCCTATCTTATCCAATCCTATCTTATTATATCTATCCTAGCATATACCAAAATATCCTAGCCTACTTTAGCCTAGGATAACTTAGCCTACTTTAGCATAGACTACTTTAGCTACGCCCAACCTATCCTGCACTAGCTTAAACTACTCTATCATACTATATCCTATCCTACTCTATCCTAATGTATCATATCCCAGCCTAGCCTAGAATAACCTAACCTAGCCTATTCTAGCCTATCCTAGCCTACTCTCTCCTATATCCTACCCTAGCCTATTCTAGCTTACTCTACCCTATCCTAATCTAGCCCACTCTAGCCAATTCTACTTTAAGCTATCCTACTCTAGTGTATCCTACTCTACCCTAGCCTAACCTACTCTATCCTACTATAATCAAAACTACTCTATCCTGGCCTACTCTACCCTAATTTACTAAAGTATTCTCTATCCCAACATATTCTACCCTACCCTATTGTACTCTACACTAGGATGCTCTATCCTAGCCTACTTTATCCTGCACTAGCCTAGTCACATGTAGCATAGTCTACTCTATCCTACTCTATATTATCCTATATTACTCTAGATTACACTATCCTAGCATGTCCTATCATACTATATCTTAGACTACTATACCATATCCTATCCTATTCTAGGATAACCTCACCTTACCTATCCTAGTCTACTTTATCCTACTCTATCCTACTCTAGATTACCCTATATAGCCTAGCATACTATAGGTTATCCTATCCTAGAATACTCTAACCTATGCTTCTCTAGTGTATATCATATCCCACTCTAACTAAGATTAGCCTAATACACACTATCCTAGCCTAGCATACCCTACTCTATTCTAGACTACTTTATCCTACTCTATTCTAGGCTTACCTACACTAATCTAGCCTAGCCTAGCCTATGCTAGCTTATCACATTCTATCCAAATATACTGGCATACTCTATCTTGGCCTACTCTAGCCTAGCCTACACTATCCTAGCCTAGCCTACCCTAGCCTATAGTAGCCTCTCATATCCTACTCTGGATTTTCCTAGCCTATTCTACCATAGCTTATCCTAGCTTACTCAAACCTAGTCTAGTCTAACATAGCATACCCTATCCTACTCTATAATAGCTTACTGTAGACTAGCTTAACCTACTCTAGCCTAGCCCAACCTACTCTAGCCTAGCTTAACTTACTCTAGAATAGCCTACTCTAGGATAACCTTCTCTACATTAGAAAAACCTAATATATCCCATCTCACTCTACCCTATCCTACTGTATCGTATCCTACTCTAACGTACTCTAGCCTAGTCTAGCCTACGCTAGCATAATATACCCTATCCTATCCTATCCTATTATAGCCTTTCCTATTATACCCTATTCTAAATTATCCTACTCTATCCTATCTTACCTTAACCTACTATAGACTAACCTACTCTAAACATATCTACTCTAGACTAATTTATCGTATCCTATCCTAGACTATTATAGCTTAGCCTAGCCCACTCTAGCCTAGCCTAGCCTAACCTACTTTAGCCTATCCTAGCATAACCTACCCTAACCTATCCTACTATAAGCTAGCTTACTCCATCCTATCTTAAACTACTCTAGCTTAGCCTAACCTACTCTAGACTAGCCTACTCCTCTCTAACATACTCTAACAACCCCTAGTTTAGCATAGCATATTGTAGCCTATCCTTACCTAGCCTACTCTAGCATAACCTACTACATTATATCCTACTCTAGCCTATCCTACTATAACTTAGCATAACCCATCCTACTATACCCCAGCTTACTTTAGCCTACTCTAGTCTAACCTATCCTATGTTAATCTAGATTAGCCTATCCTACCCAAACCTATTCTAGCCTAGATTAACCTATTATATCTTAGCCTACTCTAGCCTAGCCTATCCTACCCTAACCTATCATACTATTGCCTAGCCTGCTCTATCCAACTCTAGCCTGGCCTAGCCTTGCGTACTCTAGCTTAACCTAACCTACTTTAGCATAGCTTAGCCTATCCTACTCTATCTTAGCCTAGCCTACTCTAGACTAGCCTAGTAAACTCTAAAGTAGTCTAGTCTAACGTATCCTAGCCTAGCCTACTGTATCCTATCTTATTGTAGCCTAGCTTAACCTACCCCGCTTACCCTAACCTACTCTAGAGTAGCCTAACCTAATCTAGATAAGCCTACTCTAGCCTAGAATAGCATAATCTAGCCTGATGTAGCTTATCCTAGTTTATCCTATCCTAGACTAGCCTACCCTAGCCTACCCTAGCCTAACATAGTCTACACTACTCTATTCTATCCTAGCTTAGCCTATTCTAGCCTATTCTATCTTATCCTAGCCTTTTCTAACCTATCTTAGCCTATCCTACTCTACATTACCCTAGACTACTCTACCTTAGTTTAGACTACTCTAGCCTAGCCTGTCCTACCCTACCCTACCCTAGCCTAACCCAAACTACCCTATCCTACTTTATCCTATCCTATCCTACTCTAGCCTAGCTTAACCTACTCTAGCCTAGCATAACCTACTCTAGCCTATCCTATCCTACCCTACCCTACTTTATCCTGGAATACTGTAACCTAGCCTACTCTAGCCTATCCTAGCCTAGCATACTCTAACTTAGTGTAGCCTATCCTAGCCCACTCTACATATCCTATCCTAATATATCATATCATAGGTTAATATGACCTACTCTATCCTAGCCTTTCCTACCGTACCCTACTCTATTCTATCCTATCATATCCTATCCTTCTCTAGCCTAGCCTAGCCTATCCTATGCTACCTTATACTAGCCTACTCTAGCCAAGCATAGCCTACTGTAGCTTAGCCTAGTCTAATGTAGCCTACCCTATCCTACTCTATGGTAGCCTACTCTATCCAACCTTAATATACACTAGCCTATCCTAACCTACTCTACTATACCCTAACCTACTCTAGCATAGCCTACTCTGGCCTATCCTAGCCTATCCTAATCTAGCCTAACCTAGCCCATTCTAGCTTTCCCTACCTAACTATAGACTAACCTGGCCTACCCTACCCTACTCTATCCTAACTTACTCTAGCCTTATCTTTCCTAGCATATTATAATGTAGGATACCCTAGCCTAATCTGTCCTATGTTACACTAGCCTAGCTTAACCTACTCTATCCTAGCCTAACCAACTCTAGACTAGCCAAATCTAGCCTACTCTGGCCTACCCTACTCTAGCATAGCTCAGCCTAGCATACTTTATCCTAGCCTACTCTATCCTAACCTAACCTATCCTACTCTAGCTTAGCCTAGACTATTATAGCCTAGACTGAGATATTCTAGCCTAGCCTAGTCTAACGTAGCCTACCCTATCATACTCTATGCTCACTTAACCTATTTTATCAAGTAACCTAACCTACTCTACACTAGCCTACTATAGCCGATCCTACTCTAGCATACTGTAACCTATCCTATCCTAGCCTAGTATAACCTAACCTACCCTATCATACTCTATCCTAGATTACTCTATGCTCACTTAACCTATTTTATGAGGTAACCTAACCTACTCTAGACTAGCCTACTATAGCCGATCCTACTCTAGCATACTCTAACCTATCATATCCTAGCCTACTCTACCCAGTCCTACTTTCGCATACTCTACCTTACTCTAGTCTATCCTAGCACACTCTAGCCTAACTTAGCCTACTCCACTCTAGCTCAGGCTAGCCTAGCTTAGCCTACTCTATCCTAACCTACTCTACTCTATCCTAGGTTAGCCTACTCTAGCCTATCCTATTCTATCCTACCCTACTCTCGCCTACTCTATCCTAACCTATGTTTTCGTAGCCTATCCCACTCTATCCTAGCCAAGTACAGTTTACTCTAGCTTAGCCTAGCCTAGCCTAGCTTACTCTAGCCTAACCTAGCCTACTCTAGCCTAGCCTAGCCTAGCCTAGCCTACTCTATCCTAGCTTAGTCTAGTCTAGCTGAATGTGCTCTAGCACAACCTAACCTACTCAAGACTAGCCTACTCTAGCTTAGCCTACTCTAGCATACCATACTCTAGCCTACTCTACTCTACTCTACTCTACTCTACTCTAGCCTACTCTACTACTTTATATTATTCTAGGCTAACCTAGCCTAATCTAGCTTAGCCTAACCTTGCCATACTCTAGCCTAATCTAACCTAGGCTAATTTAGCCTAACTTTTAGCACATTACCTTACAATAGCTTTCCTTAAGCAAAACTACTTACCTTTTCCTACTGTAACCTAGCCTATCCTAGCTTACCCTAAGCAAGGATCCTAACCATAATCCTAACTTTGAACACATCAATTATAATGTAGTGATACAATGTCTAACTTAATGAAAATCCATTTTTAATGTCAAATACCTTATCACATATCCATTATGCCATTTAAAATAAAAATTACATAATTTTAGTAAAACATACAAAATATTACAAGTAACTACAACAACCACATGATAAAGAAATTTGCAAAGTATACATTCCACTCTAAAAATTAGAAAAGTATACATAACAAATAACTAACATAAATTATAAATTTATAAAAAAAATAGAAAATAAACTTTATACACATTAAAATAGTTTATATATAAAAATATTCAATTTAGAATACAATACATATCTTACAATTAATTTTTATTTATAAATAGTTACTGTATAATAAATGTTATTTTTTAATTTACATAAAATAGTGATATACAAATTTTCTATTATTTAATTAATTAATAAAAAGAAAACTACACAAATAAAATAAAAGTAATGAAGCTTTGATTCATGGAAAAAAATAATAACTAAATTTTGTATAAAAATAAAAATAATAAATCTTCAAATCTAATAAAATAAAACCAATAAATATTTGATTCAAATATAACTAAATTTTATATAAAAATAAGTTAAATAGAAACTGAATTGCTTGCCACTACTAACATATAGATTTTTATTGACTAGTTTCATATAGTAAATCCTTTATTCTAATAAAATAGAACTAATATATCTTTGATTAATGAAAAAAATAATAACCAAATTCTATATAAAAATAAGTTAAAAAAACTAAATTGAAATTAAATTGCTACTGACATATAGATTTTTATTGATTAGTTTTGTATAATAAATCTTTTATTCTAAAATAAAACTAATAAATTTTTTATTAGTGGAAAACAATAATAAGAGCTAAATTTTATATAAAAATGAGTTTAAAAGAAACTAAATTGCTTGCCACTGGATTTTAATATATAGGTTTTTATTGATTTGGTTTTGTATAATAAATCTTTTATTCTAAAATAAATAATAAATAATAAAAGCCAAATTTTATATAAAAATAAGTTTAAAAGAAACTAAATTGCTTGGCACTATTAACATATAGATTTTTATTGAGCAGTTTATTATGGGATTTAAATTTAAACATTAATCCAAAAACATTCCTTCAAGTTAAAAAATAAAAATCACAACTATTAAAAAAAATATTATGCCAAAGGATAACTAAACAAATGAGTCTAATAACACATGGGGAGCCTTCAAACTATTGAGAATAAAAATACCCTAAATTATGTAAGAAAAGGTGGACTGTTAATTTTTTCTTAAAAATCTAAAAAAATGGCCAAACCAAAAAGAGTTAAACTATTCATAATATCTATGAAAAAAATTCCTTCAAATTAAAAAATAAAAAAAACCTGGAATGGAGAAAGATTAATCCATTAATCCAAAAGCCTAAAAGCCCGATTTGTGTAGCTCTTTCAAACTTGGCGCGTAGCTCGACCAGCCCTCTACCGTTTGGGCTTTCCCCGTTAGTTCTTAAGATAGGGGCATATTTAAAAACTCGCTTATAAAAAAAATAGTCTATAACCTTCAAATTATTGAGAATAAAAAAAATGCTAAATTCTGTAAAAAAAAATGACCCGTTAAATTATTCATAAAATCTAAAAATAGCTAATTAAAATATTAAAATCTACTTAAAAAAATGGTGTAGATATGTTAACTATTAAATATATAGATTCAACAAAGCTGCCCTGGTTAAATTAATGTGAAATATGGGTTAAACTACTGTTAATTAAAATTTAAATGTAATCAACATGGAAGATACGAGGAACCATTTTCGTGGGATCACAACTTGAGCTCAAATTCGTTCGAGGAGGGTTATTAAGGGCTTGAAGGATGGAGCTCAAATTATAATTTGAGAAGGGTTATGAAGGGCTTGAATTATTATGGCATAACCGATAGCCATACATAGGTGTAGCTCAAATTTTTTAACCAGGGCATCATAGTTAAAATTTTGAGACCCTAAAGTTATATATACATATCTATATGAGAAGGTTTTAAAGGGCTTGATTTCTATCACAGCTCTTCGTATTCTTCCCAATGGCAGTTTGCATCAAAACATAACAGACTAAAAAAAGGAAAAATACCAAAAATCCAAACAGAACAGAACACAGCGAACAACAAATATTTGAATCCGAACAGAACAAGCATTTGAATCCGAACATATAAACATAGCCAAACATAAAATGCTTGCACTTAAATTGATAGAATGAAAGAAAATATATGCATGATATTTTATATAACCAAAGATTAAGACTGTTGAATGTAATAAGGATCAATACTAGGGTTTCATAGAAGAGTAGAGAAAATAACAATAACATGTACCTTTGAGTTCTTCAACCAATCTTCTCTGGAAGTTGTTTGCTACAGGAGACGATCCAATCCAAACCAGGCTTTTCCATGACATGAGACCAGCTGGGGCATTTTCCATAGCCATGGCATCATGGTTAAAATATTGAGAAAGATGGTAACATAACCCAGAGCCATACATACCTCTAACACAAACTCGTACTTCTAGACTAAAATTGGGCCCAACGTCGAACAATGTCATGAATTTCAACTTTCAAGAACCTGAACGTGATGGCCGCAGTGGCGTCCTCAAAGGCCCGGGCGAACCTGAGTTCCTTGAGCTCGCCGAGGCTGAGATAACCGGTGTCCCCACACCACCAAGGAAATCGATTTCCCCGCCTGAAGCACAGGCCAGGCCTTGGAGTCCGGAGAATTGAACTACAGATTGGTCGTCAAGCGCTGCTGCCTCCACGTCTCGGTGTCCCCATTGAAGATCCCGTCCCGGAGGAAGTCGTGCCCAAGTTTCAGCATGTGCGCCGTTGGACGCAGAAGAGGAAAACACAGGAGTCGCATCACCCAGAGCATTCACGGATAGATAAAAGAGGAAAATGTTGAATAAATAAATAAATATATCCACCTAAGAACCTCGCCTCAACGGATAGTTTCATCGTTTTCATGTGTTTCGAACCATCCATCGATACATATAACACATTACTTTCCACTCGCTCTTTCTGGAACGGATTACTTTATTCAAACGTATCATACTTTCGAATATTTTGTGCTTTATAGCTTTTGCTTTATTCGAGATTTGGGACTTATCATTTTTTTTAAAATTTTGTGTATTTTCTGTTTACTTTATTCAAGATTTGGAAATTGGAAATATCATTTTGAAATGCTTTTGTGCTTTTTCTAGGTTTTGATTTCTTATTTTATTTCATATAGGTTTTGAATTTATAGGATTAAATATTCCACATTTTTTCTTGGTTTTGATTTCGTGTTTTATATAGGTCTTGATTTTTTATTTTATAGGATTAATATCAATAAATGTACCTTTTGTCTATTAGATAATTTTGTTCGAGATTTTTTTAATTTGTATATAGAGTTATGTTGTTAATATAGTTTAATTTATAATTTAATAAAGAAATTGTTTAATTCATAAAAGATTGAGATAAAAATATTTCAAGTATTTTTGAATAATTTTTTATAATTTGTTTGACATTTTGTGTATATGATTTAATAAAAAAATAGTTTTATTCATAAAAGTGAAGATAAAAATATTTCACTTTATTCAAGTATCTTTGAAATTTTTTTTATAGTTTGTGAAATTTTGTTTATTTGACTTTTTGTTTGCTTGACATTTTGTTTTTTTTTGAAAAATTCTTTATATTTTGTTTGACATTTTGTTCTACTTTAATTTTTATTGTGATAAAGAAATGGTTTCATTCATGAAAGTGAAGATACAAATATTTCACTTTATTCTCATATTCCCAAAAACAATTTAGCCTCTTAGACAAAATTTCATAATATCTTAATAGCGTCAAATTATCTATTATAAAGTGCATTGAAGATATTTGATTTTATAAGTCATATTAGATAATAATAAAAAATTCATTAATTTAAAATAAAAGAAAATCTTAAAACCTTTACTTTAATATAAGAGATATACCCTCCTCTCAATATATATGTTTTATCTTTATATACTATCTATATGCAGAAAAATTGTACCCCTCTCTTAATACATAAATATTACAAACTTAATAACATTTAATTATATTTTGAATAAAGATAGGCATGTTCCATACTATTCAATAAATATACTCATGCAAGAGCATTAGATGAAAATGGAAAAACAATATTTTTTTTACACTATTGGAATTAGCATTGTTCTTTAAAGTAAAATTAAGTAACCTCTTTAATTTATATGGATTTTTAAATGTTTATGTGGTTTATGTTGTTTTTACAATACTCACTTATGTTTTGGTTTGTTTTTTTCTTTTATGTATTCTCTAAATTATTTAATTTTTAAAGCTTAATTGAACACACACATTTTATTTTCTAACTTAACTAAATATTCTTATCTTTGATAGGAAATTATTATAGAATTGTCAACATTGTTTCTAGAAATATCATTAATGCATGTAGTTGTAATAATATCCATAAAAAAATATTTAATTTGTTTTGATACAATTCTTACATATTAGAATAACTCCAAAGAGCATCATACATTTCATAATAGTCATGCCTATATCCACATTGAATTTTATTTGGTTCTGTATTACATGAAATTCTATTCTATTGATTTATATTTGTATGGAATTATATTATAAGCTTTAATATTAAATTAATGGATCACCTTGTAAAATAATGAAATGAAAATATGGCTTTGAGTTTCCTTTTTCATGCATAGAGAAGAGTAGGAAAATACCTTCTTACATGTTGATGATTTTGTTAACTCTATTATATTTGACACTTTGTTATTTGATGGAGGATTTGTAAATTATTATTTGGAAATAGTATTTGCATTATATAACATATCATTTGCATGATCCATTTTGGTTTCTGGTGTTAAGAAATTATGGGGTTTGTAAGTTTTTGATATCTTATGATTCTATTATCTTAACGTTGGTAATACTTACAACATCATTGAAGAACTTGAAATTGCTTCAAATATATACTAGATTTTATGAAGGATTTTATTATATATATTTGGAGGAAATTATAACTAGTTGGCCCATATTTTAATTAATCTTTTCCAATTAATAGACTGTTAAGATTACTTTTAATACTTTACCTAATATCATGTATTATGAATGTTTAGGTTACAATTAATAAATGAACTTTTACTTTAAAATTAAATATTTATTATTATTATGGTGGTGGTCATTTCAAAATTTGTAATCGGGCGCGTGTTGGAAGATGGTTCCACATTTTAGTGTCACTCTAAAAATACAAAACGCAAGTCCAAGAAGGAAATATATAACGCATATGTGTTATATACATGGTCTTCGATGAATACCCTCATGGGAATAGAGAAATCCCATCTATTTCCTAAGGAAATTGTATGCCAAGTTTATCTTGGGTAAACACGTAAATTACTTTGATATTTTAGAGTTCCATGGGGTAGAACATGGGATGCCTCAAGATAGGAAATGGGCAAGGACTGATCCAAACCGTGTACGACGACCTCCACGCACACCAAAACCCCCTCGGTTATATCCTCCTACAGGTCCTGTGATTGATGACACACATGAGGCATTATTCCATTTGGTAGATACATTGCTTCGACATGGGACTGTTGTCGAGGGAAATGTAGGCATGGGGGCTTCACTTGTTGACCAATATCCTATCACGTTAGTTCATATTGTGGGTTTTAAAATTATAAAAAATTGAACCAATATATTGCAGGTATTAGGGGGATGAGGGGTTTAAGGTGGGGGTGGGTAGGGTGGTTTATAAGTATTGAGGTATAAAAAGGGGTGGGGAGGAGGTTTTAAGTATTGGGAGGGGGTTTCAACAAAAAGAGTTTGGGTCAATATCTCTCGAAATTAAGGGTATTCTTTAATATCCTATGATCGCACGTGCTATGTGAGAGGTTCACTAAGTTAAGTCCCCGTGAATGTAGACCAAGGGATTGACACATATGAGGTTGGCCCATCTGCAGCTGGAAAATTATACATGGAGGATCCACTTAGGTGTATAGACCCTATGAGATCTAGAGATCAAATTGGACATGCAAAGGGTTCAGAGCATCGCGTCATCCCACATCCTTGCACAACTTGTGGAAACATATGCTATGGGATTTCTTCAGAGTTTCGCAGCGGTGGGTTACTCCAATATGTAATTCAAACTCATTCTTCATATAGTCTATTATTTTTTATATCACAGTTTCCAATTGTTTCATAAATTATTGCTATTTTAATTATGTGATAATTTACATGAACACATTTACAAGTAGTGTCCAATGACATCCAAGATTCCCATATTTCGGTCATTGATGCTGATGATATTGATGCAGTAGTCAATGTTGCATATGATTTAGGTGCTTCACCATTACTTGTAAAAACATTACTTTTTAATTTATCATCACGATTTACATATTTATAGTATGGATCAAGGAAAATTTTAGGGGAAAAACTTACTCCATGGGCTATTTTTCCATCATTTTTTCAAAAAAACAAATGGTCGATTTTCATTTTTTGAAGACCCATTTCGCCCAATTTTGATGGGGTGATTTTTTTCACTCTAAAAATTGTGATATTATTATATAAACTATATAAAATCCTTAGAAATTAAAATATTTTTATAAAAATTAGCCAAATATTTTATAAATGACATTTTAAGAATTGTAAGATTTGCCAAAGTTTCTACACTTTTAAATAAGCATGGATCCTTAAAATTATCCCTCGTAGGGATTGACATGTTTAGTACATCTTAATCTTGATACAATATATTTTATTCATGGTGGGAATGATGAGTTTGTTGCATCTGAGACAGGTCTGTCACAAGTAGAGGAATATTCACAATCACATGTATGCTTTTAATTATGCTTTTAATGATTAAACATGTATGCCTTTAATTATTTGAAATTGTCTAATAGTATCTTTATGTTTTTTTACGTAGAAACATATGTCTGATAGACATGCCACTTGATCGACCTTGCTCTTTGATGTAGATGCCCATCCTTTTAGTCTGTTTTCAATTAGTTCACCCACTAGTGACCCACCTCTTCACATCCCCTAGGTATATGTATATATCGCTTATTTTGTTGGCACCCTATTACAAAATTTCTTGTATCTATGTGTCCCCAATTTTCCGTCCATGCAGTATAGTTTTATTTGTACATGCAAGTAGCTTTTTTGTGCACCCATTGATTTGCTGAAATTGACATATATTATTTTATGCATATTTATAGTGAGTGAGTTGTGCTTGAAGAGAACCCAATCAGGGCCACTAGTGACCCACCTCTCCCCCCTAGGTACATGTATGTCTCGCTTTCTTTGAAAAATTCATTGTCCCTTCATGTAGTATAGTTTTCTTTGTACGTGCAAGTATCTTTTTTATGCACCCATTGATTTTTTGGCATTGACATATATTATTTTATTCATCCTTCTAGTTAGAAATTGGTTCTTGAAGAGCGCCTAATCATGGCCTCTAGTGACCACCTCTCCCCCCCCCCCCATCCCAGGTACATGCATATCTCACTTTCTTTGAAAAATTCATTGTCCCTCAATTTAGTATAGTATTCTTTGTACATGAAAGTATCTTTTTGGTGCACCGATTGAGTTGATGACAATGACATATATTATTTTATGCAGCCTTCTAGTGAGTGTTTAGTGCTTTAAGAGCCCAATCGGGTCCACTGGCGACCCCCCTCTCCCCCCTTAGTGTTGATGTATTTGTAACTATGGAATGTATTCATATATGTATCTTATGTCTTGTACCCCGATGTTAATTTTAGGATGTGTCTGTAATATAATTGAGTCATGATGTCATGCCCCGATGTTTCGATTCGGAGGATCTATAATGTAAACAAGTCATGTCAAGTCATTGTGGGAAACCCTCCTATTGTCTAAGGGTTAAAGACCCTACAGTTCTAGGGCACTAGGTTATTAGACTCACCTAGTGAATTCAGACCTAGTAAGGTTTTAGTCATGCCGAGAATCAGTATAAATAGAGAGGTGACCTCTCTATTTACCACACATCTCATACACACTCAAGTGTAGTGCTTAGTTAAGGAAGGAGAAGACACTGGGGCTAGAAAGAAAGAAGGTTACTGCTATTGGGAGATCATCTTGCTGTTTTGGTATTTTCTATTTGGTGTTGATTCTATCTCTAAGGAATTTGCGGGGTTTTCTCCATTTATGGTTTCCCTGAGGAAGTATAGGATCTCCCTATTCCTGGAAGTATAGGATCTCCCTGGTCCTGGAAGAGAATGAGTTGGACTCCTACATCAATGAGGAGGTTCTAGTTCCAGAGGGAGATGAGGCTAAGGCCTTACATAAGAAGAAGTTGGTTATGGAAAAGAGGATCATTGCTAATTCTATCAAGGATCACCTTATGCCACAAGTGTCCTCCCTCAAGACACCTAAAGCTATGTTTGATGCCGTAACCAAATTGTTTGAAGGGA
The DNA here is from genome assembly GCA_001517045.1 of Pseudotsuga menziesii. NCBI lineage: Eukaryota > Viridiplantae > Streptophyta > Pinopsida > Pinales > Pinaceae > Pseudotsuga > Pseudotsuga menziesii. Next base: position 11,194 of record LPNX010249392.1, on the reverse strand, counting down.
AGAACATAAATCAAAAGATGAATTTGAGGAACCAATTGAAGAATGTGAAGATTCAAAATGCGGAATACCATCCAGTATTACTTCACAAGGGTTTCTCAGATCAAGGAACAATTGGAAGCAGTAGATGAAGAAGTGGAGAATGCAAAGATTATGATGACCACCTTGAATGGTCTCCCTAAATCATGGGACTCCTTCATTCAAGGGATCTGTGCCAGGAAGAAGATAGTCAAGTTCAGCAGACTGTGGGAAGAATGTTCTCAAGAAGAATCTCGGATAGCAGCTCGAGAATAGAATATGGGAATTGAAGATCAAGCTCTCATAGTACAATCCAAGAAACCCAGATCTATCCATCATAGAAGTAAGTACTCTAATCAAAGAAATAACTCTAGAAATCCTAGAGATAAGTTTCAGTTCATTTTCTATACATGTGATGAAAGAGGACACTTTGCTAGAGATTTTCCTAAGAACAAAAGTAGCTCGCATAAGAAGAAGGGAAACAAGAGAAGACATCATGCTCATGCATGGGGGCTTCACTTGTTAACCAATATCCTATCACGTTAGTTCATATTGTGGATTTTAAAATTAAAAAAAATCAAAAAAATATATTGCAAGTATTGGGGGGATGAGGGGTTTAAGGTGTGGGGTGGGTAGGGTGGTTTATAAAGATTGAGGTATAAAAAGGGGTGGGGAGGAGGTTTTAAGTATTGGGAGGGGGTTTCAACAAAATGATTTTGGGCCAATATCTCTCGAAATTAATGGTATTGTTTAATATCCCACGATCGCACGTGCTATGTAAGAGGTTCACTAAGTGAAGTCCTTGTGTGCTCATGCTACAGAGGATGATGAACTGGCATCAACGAGAACCAAATATGAAAGTGAATATTCTTCAAGCGAGGAAGAATATGTTTTGATTCCCACTCTCACGGGAAACATTACTCATGGAAGCAATGATTGGCTTATAGATAGTGGGTCTTCCAAACATATGACTGGATTCAAGAAATCCTTTGTGAAACTTTTAGAACACAAATCACCTCACAAGGTGAAACTAGGAGATGACTACCAGTATCCAATAAAAGGAAGTGGGGAATCCTCCAATAAGCTAGACTCTGGAAATTCTATGACAATGAAGGAAGTATTGTTTGTACCAGGAATCAAGAAGAACCTTCTCTCCATATCTGCATTAGATACAAAAGGAATGAGGTTTGCAGTCATAGATGGTCAAGTCATCATGTGGCCAAAAAGAAAGACTATTGATGATGTAATAGTGATTGGGGAACAAGAAGGAGGTTTATACAAATTAAAGGGCCATCCAGGACAAGCCTTAGTCCATGACACAGTAAGGCCAAATGAACTTTGGCATAGAAGGATTGCACATGTGCATTACAGAGCACTACCTCTTGCAAGCAAATTTGTTGAAGGTATTCTAGAAATACAAGAAAAACATGATGGGGTATACAAAGGATGTGCGAAAGGAAAGAACACAAAGAATACATTTCCAAGTAGCGAAAGCAAAGCAAAAGGAATCTTGGAAATCATCCACTCCGATGTATGCAGTCCTATGTCATCAAGCTCACTAAGCGGGTATGTATACTATGTTTTTTTCATTGATGATTTTTCTAGGAAGACATGGATCTACTTCATTAAGAACAAAGACAGAGTACTCAGCAAGTTTAAGGAATTCAAAGACTTGATCGAGAATCACACTAAAAAGAATATCAATACCTTTCGATTAGATAATGGTGAAGAATTCACTTCGAATGAATTCAAAGATCTATGTAAAGAATCATGAATTAAGAGGGAGTTGTCCACTCCTTATAATACACAACAGAATGGGATTGCAGAAAGGAAGAATATAACTATCATGGAAGCTACAAGAGCAATGCTTTATGATCAAGATCTTCCTATGCATCTTTGGGCAGAAGCTTCCAGAACAACGGTGTATGTATAGAACTGTACTCCACATAGAGAACTTGAGAACAAGACTCCTAAAGAAGTCTTCTCCAGCAAGAATCCAGAAGTCAGCCATCTTAGAATATTTGGTTGTCCTGTGTACATACACATTCCAAAATAAAAGAGAACAAAATTAGATCCTTCAGGAAAGAAGGGTATATTTGTGGGATACTCTAAAAGTTCAAAGGCTTATAGAATATATTTCCCAGGATACAAGAATATTGACATCAGCAAGGATGTGACATTTGATGAAGACATAGCTTACAATAAATCCATAAAGAGACCTGCTGAATAACTTGAAGAAGCAGAAGCACCCAGAATTCATGATACAACCATGAACGAAGAAACTCAAGAAGAATATAGAGAATTTGAAGAACCCCAAAGTCCTGTAGATCCACCTCTAGAGAAGAATCCTCATAAGAGGAAACCTGCTTGGGTACATGAAATTATCCAAGGTGTGGAAAGATATGGGGCTTCAGAAGAGAATCACAGAGAAAGAAAGAGGACCAGATCTTGCTCTGGGTATGTATCATTACTATGTGATTTCATCGATAAAGAACCTTCCAGTTATGAAGAAGCAAAAAAATGGAAAGAATGGAAGGATGCTATGATCGAAGAGTATCAATCAATCATGAAGAATGATGTTTGGGATGTTATCCCAAGACCAGAAGGGAAGTTAGTTGTAACTTCCAAATGGATCTACAAGATCAAGCATGCTGCAGATGGTAGCATTGAAAAATATAAGGCAAGATTTGTGGCTCGTGGTTTCTCACAAAATGAAGGAATAGATTATGAAGAAACCTTTGCACCTATAGCCAGATACACTTCCATAAAATTAGTACTTGCTCTGGCTGTAGGGATGAAATGGAAGATACACCAAATTGATGTCAAGAATGCCTTCTTGAATGGTGTAGTGGAAGAGGAAGTGTATGTAGAACAACCACTTGGTTTTGAGACACATGACAGGGAGTCTCATGTGTGCAGATTGAAGAAAGCCCTGTACGGTTTGAAACAGGCACCCAGGACATGGTACGGTAGAATTGACAGCTTTCTGTCTAGTTTGGGCTTTACCAAGAGTAAAGCAGATTCCAACCTTTACTGCAAGGTTGAAAATGGCAACCCAGTGATGCTTCTACTATATGTAGATGATCTGTTTGTAACAGGTATGGATGGGTTGATTGCTGATACGAAGAGAAAGCTTGTTGTCGAATTTGAAATGAAGGACTTGGGTATGATGCATTATTTTCTAGGCATGGAAGTGTGGTAGAGTGCGGATGGAATCTCCCTTGGACAAGGGAAGTATGCAGTAGAGATCCTGAAGAAGTTTGGGATGATGGACTATAAATCCATGACCACACATATGGCATCGAACCTGAAGCTATTGAGTGATGCTTCATCAGAGTCAGTTGATGCTACGATGTATCGTCAAATGATTGGGTCCTTGATGTACCTGATGAACACGAGACCAGACATTTGATTTGCTGTGAACACCTTGAGCCAGTTATTGAGAGAGCTGAGAAATGTTCACTTGATTGCTGCAAAGCATATTATGAGGTACCTAAGGGGTACAGTTGATTATGGGCTCAAGTATGAGTCGAATCAAAAGATTAACCTGGTGGGTTATGTTGATTTAGATTGGGCAGGAAGTGCCATCGACAGGAAGAGCACTTCAGGGTGTTGCTTCAGTATGGGATCAGGTGTGATCTCTTGGTTTAGCAAGAAGAAATCATGTGTGGCACTGAGTATAGTTGAAGTAGAGTATGTTGCAGCTTGTTTAGCTAATTGTGAGGCATTATGGCTAAGGAAGCTACTGTTTGATTTATTTGATCTCCAATTGGATGCTACTTGTATATATTGCGACAACTAGAGTTGTGTGAAGTTGTCAAAGAACCCAGTGTTCCATGACAAGTCGAAGCATATCGAGATCAAGTACCACTATATCAGGGATATGGTGTAGAGGGGAGCGGTGAAGCTCCAGTATGTTGTGATGGATGATCAAATATCTGATGTGTTAACGAATTTATTGGCTAGGGTGAAGATTGAGTACTTCAGGGAGAAGCTTGGTGTTCTCTAGATCAAGGTTCCCTCCAAAGGGAAGTGATGAGTCTATGAGCCATTCTGACATGGGAGAGGATTAATTTCCTTCCATGGTCAGATGTAAGGGCTGAGCCATTCTGCCATGGTGAGAGGATTTAGGTTCCTTCTATGTTAGATATGAGTGATGAGCCATTTTGATATGAATGTAGGATTGGTTCCTACATGATAAGATATAAGGGATATTGCCATTCTTGGAATGGAGGTGCCTGGTCAGTTACCAGGAAAACTCAGTCTAGGACTTAGAGCCATTTAGATGTGATAGATGGATGTATTCCCACTTGATCAAATGTAAGGGATAAACCATTATGTCATGGTTAAATGATTAAGTTCCTCCCATGTCAGATGTGAGTGTTGGCCATTCTGACGAGTAGGTCAGATGTAAGGGCATCTGCCATTCCCTGGGAGAATGGAGGCACCTGGTTAGTTACCAGGTAGCTCAGTCTGGGAAAGGGGGCCATTCTAATAGGATCGTAGGATTGGTTCCTACATGATTATATGTGAGTGCATTCCCTTTCAATGTGATGTGTTTACACATGGTCGAATGTAAGTGCAGAGCCTTTCTAACAGGATGAGGTCATATATAAGTGCTGAGCCATTCTGGTGTGATGTGTTTACACATGGTCAGATGTGAGTACTGTGCCTTTCTAACAAGATGGGGTCAGCTGTAAGTGCAGATCCTTTCCAATGCGATGTGCTTGCACATGGTCAGATATAAGTGTTGAGCCATTTTGGTACGATGTGTTTACACATGGTTAGATGTGAGTGCTAGGACTTTATGACAAGATGAGGTCAGATGTGAGTGATTGGTGTGCCTTTCTGACAAGATGAGGTCAGATGTAAGAGCTGGGAGGGCCATTCTGACTTAACTAATAGATATAAGCACTGATGAAGACCTACATGAAGGGTAGGCCTAAAGGATTGACTCTGTAGAACTTCTTGTGATGAGAAGAATCAAGATAGCACCATTCTGAGATAGCATGTGATGATGATCCAGACTTGATGATGATCCATATCAAGTGACAATCCATATGTGATGATGATCTAGACTTGATGACGATCCAGATCAAGTGACGATACAGATGTGATGACAATCTATACTTGATGATGATCCAGATAAAGTGACGATCTAGATGTGATGATGATCCAGCAGTGATGATCCAGTAGTCATGATGATGTAGATCCCGTGATGAAGAAGACTTGAAGTAGAAGATGAATTGAAGACTTGAAGATGAAGAAGACTTGAAGACGAAGAAGACTTGAAGACTAATAAGACTTGAAGATGAAGATAACGAGATGATTCAGTCCACACAGAGAAGAAGACCAGTGCTGAAAATTGTGTCAAAAGAATACCTTCCTAGTTAAGAGGGAGTGTTGATGTATTTGTAACTTCAGAATGTATTCATCTATGTAGCTTATGTCTTGTACCCCGATGTTTATTCTGGGATGTGTCTGTAATATAATTGAATCATGATGTCATGCCCTGATGTTCCAATCGGGAGGATCTATAATGTAAAAAAGTCATGTCAAGTCATTGTGGGTAACCGTCCTATTGTCTAAGGGTTAAAGTCCCTGGAGTTTCGAGGCACTAAGGTTATTAGACTCACCTAGTGAAGTCAGCCCTATTAGGGTTTTATTCATGCCATGAATCAGTATAAATAGAGAGGTGATCTCTCTATTTAGCACACATCTCATACACACTCAAGTGTAGTGCATAGTTGAGGAAGGAGAAGACACTGGGGCTAGATAGAAAGAAGGTTAATGCTGTCAGGAGATCATCTTACTATTTTGGGATTTTCTATTTGGTGTTGATTCTATCTCTAAGGAAGTTGTAGGGTTTTATCCATTTATGGTTTCCCTGAGGAAAAACACTGTGTGGATTGTCTCTTGTGTTTGATTGTTGTGCTTGTTATTCTCTTAGTTAAAAGATACTAATAATGCTAGCTTAATGTTAAAAATATAACACTCAGGGACATGTATGTCTCTCTTTCATAGGATGTAGATAAATTTTCAAATATTTATATAATTGATCATATTATACAGGGTTTTACATGTATCTAATTGTTGGTAACATTTATTTTTTGCAGGATATTAGTGAGGAACCAACGGTACATGTAGTTACACCATGGAATACCATCACTTACACATGGACAGTAATTAAAAATGTTATATTCACTTGGAATTTGAACAAATGTACATAGAACTTTGTCTTTATTTTTATAGCTTCGTAAACTAACTTACAAATTTTGGTTTGTGTGCAGTCTTCGGAAATGAAATTTGATCCTCCTATTTGTTAGAATAATCAAAACCATAGTATTACCCACTTAGACATTAATTCATTTATTTTTGTCTTATTTTCCTAGTTCATGAGTCCCACCATGTGCAAGTTGTTAATTTCCTATCCATAGAGGTCAAACTTGCCATCTTTGACTCATGTAGCGCTTTGGAAAGCCTTAGGAATCAAATATGATTTATTCCTGGCCTCCTAGGTGCCCTTCTAATTTTTCTTCTTTATTGACTGCTTTTTCAGTGTTTTAAGGCACATAGGAAAGCAAGACTAGGTGAGGTGAACTTGTTTTTTGCCCCTTTCATCCTCCACTCTTTCCTCCATGAAAAAGCATGTATGAGCTTCCATTTCACTACTCATTAGCTTTCCCATGCGCCCTTTCCAATTCGTGAGCCTCATGACGAATTTGGGATCAGCTTTTTACACCTATGGGGGATTTGCCTATTTTGGGTAAGCCTGCTTTATGCTAGTTTTGGATGCCTCCTTATGCATTCGACCTATTGATGTATTCTATATATTCAGAAACCTATGTTATTACAGGGTTGGCTATTGTACACTGAGTTAATATAATTTTGTGTTACAGCTCCATATTCAGTCTCCATTGTTAGCAATTTTGCATGATCAATTGATAATTGTTGTGAGTGAAATTAATCTACTGCTGGCCTAAATTTATACATGGTATCATAGCCATTGTAGGTTGTTACTCTCCTTCAAAAATTTTTTTGCAGGTTCGACATCAGGACTGGGATCCTTCTACTGACAGCTGGGACAAATTTTCTAGAGCTATGGATCAATCACAGAAAACTATCTTGACTCCCTTCAATTTCTTTGAATGGAAAGCAGAGATGGAGATACTATTGAGAGTGAAAGGACTCTACAGGGTGACTATGGCAATAGAAGCAGAGTCCAATGCAGCTGTAGAGAAGATCAAATGGCACAATCAGAGAGATGAGGCTTATGGCCTCCTATGTCTCAGTATTTCCCGAGACCTCCTTTTCCATCTCGATGGATTAACTTCATTGAATCAAGTATGGGAGAATATTTATGATATTTTTGGAAAGACAGATGAGATGAGGGGACATCAGATCGAAAATGAGCTGATTTCTCTGAGTCCCAGTAGCTTTGAATCTCTACAGCTATATTTCTCCAAGTTCAAAGCACTAGTTTTGCAGCTGAAGCAGTGTGGTATCGAAAAGAAAGATGATCAGATCGTATTGTCCATCCTCTCGAAGCTAGGACCTGACTACTCAGTCTTTGTTTTGACCTTCTATGCCACAAAACTCACAGCTCGAACCTGGAAGATGCCTAGATTTGCAGATTTCATGGAATCTCTCACACAAGAACAAGACAAGCTGGTGATGATGGGCACCATCAAACCATCCAAAGATCAAGCTTTGATTGCTGGAGATTCGAAGGTGGATAAAAGCAAAAAGAAAGCTAAAAAGCGACCTAAGAAAAGAAGAGACAAGAAGCAATCTCCAGAGGATCAACAAGGTCCCAAGAAAAATACCCAGAAGAAGAAAAACAAAGGTGAAATGAACAAGTGCTCATACTGTTCGAAGGGAAATCACACTGAAAGCTCTTGTATGAAAAAGCAGATTGATATGCTGACCAATATCCTGGAGAAGAATGGCATCTCCCTTCCAGAAAGCTCAAAGAAGAGAGAAGGAGGATCAAGTTCCGATGACAGAGAGAGAGTTCATGCTCTAGTTGCTGGCACATCAAGCTCACCCAGTTTTATCATAGATTATGGAGATTCAAGACACATGGTTTCGACTAAGGAGGCCTTCTCCTCACTGGATATGTCGAAAGGACCATCTATTGTACAGGGAGATGAATCTCTCATTGAAAGTAAAGGCAAAGGAAGGATAGAACTTTATCATGGTAACTTCAACAATGTGCTGTATGTCCCTGGTCTCGCCTCCAACCTTCTATCAGTGTACCATATGACCCACACTGGGTCTCCTAAGAAAGTCATATTCTCCCCCGATGAAGTTGATATCATAGAAATCTCAAGTGGTAGAGTCATTGCAAAAGGAGTATCGAATAATGCTCAAAAGGTATACATGTTTTCACACTTCCTACCTTACTCAAACCCCTCTGCTCTTCTCATTCATGCTAATGAAGCCAGCAAGCTGTGGCATGAAATATTTGGCCATCTAAATTACAAGTATCTGTCTGATCTTAGTGACAAATAAATGGTCATAGGGTTTCCCAAGATAAAATTTTCCAAAGGAGTCTGCCAAGGCTGTATCCTAGGAAAACACCCAGAGCATAAGTTTGAGAAAGCTAGTCATGAGAGAACCTCTGCACCCCTCGAGCTGATTCATAGTGATGTTGCTGGCCCATTCCCTCATATGTCCATGAGTCAGGACAAATATGCATTGACCTTTATTGATGATTTTTCCAGGTATTGTTGGGTTCACTTCATGAAACACAAGTCTGAAGTTTTTGGCCTATTCAAAGTCTTTAAGGCTTTGGTTGAAAACCAGTGTGGAAGGAAACTCAAGGTCCTCAGATCTGAAAATGGTGTTAAGTATGTCAAGTCTAAGTTTATTAACTATTTTGCAGATGTAGGTATTCAAATGCAGCATTCTATCCCCTGCACACCACAGCAAAATGGTGTTGCAGAGAGGAAGAACAGATCACTGAAGGAGATGGAAACATGCATGATGGAGGCCAAAACTTTGCCACCAAAGTACTGGGCCGAAGCTATCAACTGTGCAGCCTATATCCAGAATAGGGAGCCTCACAAACATCTTGATGGCATGACTCCCTTCGAAGCATGGAGTGGGCACAATCCAGATGTGACCCATTTCAGGATTTTTGGCTCAAAGGCATGGGCTAGAATCCCGACAGAGAAAAGGAAGGCTTTGCAGCCCCAAAGCCAAGAGTGTCTTTTTGTTGGGTACTCTGAAGATTCAAAAGGGCACAAGTTTATAAACTTGATCACAAACAAATCCTTCATTTAAAGGTGTGTTAAGTTTGAAGAAGAACCCCTTGCAGATGTGGAAATTGGTGAAGCCTCTTCACCACCTGAACCTCAAGAAGTAAGTAAAGAGTTTGTTGAACATGCTGATTCTGATTTTTATGATGGAGATGAGTTTATTGCAGACCCAAAAAGCCCCAAAATGCCTAAATGGGTATCCAAGACACTACATGCAGCAGGTGAGCTAGATGGGGATCCCAATGACCCAAGGAGGACTAGATCTCAATTTGAGAGTGGTCTGTGCATGAAGGATCCTATGTTTGCTGAAAAATGATATTTAATGGTGGATTATAATCCTCAAACATATGAAGAAGCAGCAGGAGATCCAATATGGCAAGCTTCCATGAAGGAGGAGTTCAGCTCACTCCAGAAGAGCAACACATGGGAGCTAGTGGATCTTCCCCCAGGGAGAAAACTAGTACAGTGTAAGTGGGTCTATAAGACCAAATTTGCTGCTGATGGTTCACCACTAAAGTACAAGGCTATATTGGTAGATAAAGGCTACTCACAGGTTCATGGAATCGATTACAATGATACCTTTTCCCCAGTGGCAAAAATGGACTCCATCAGGCTAGCTCTAGCCATTGCAGCCTCAAGGCAATGGGAGGTACATCACATGGATGTAAAATGTGCCTTTATAAATGGATATCTCACTGAGGAGATATATATGCAGAAGCCTCAAGGTTTTTCTTCTAACCCTTCTCTTGTGTGCAGGTTGAGAAAGTCATTGTATGGGCTAAAGCAAGCCCCCACGGCTTGGTATGCCAAGATAGATAGCTTCTTGCTATCTCTGAATTTTGTTCGGTGCAAATCAGATCTGAATGTCTATTTGAAGTCTATTAATGGTTCATTAATGATCATTGTGTTATATGTTGATGAACTCCTCATTACAGGAAGCTCACAGGCTGAGATTGCTTCCTTAAAAGGAGCTATGAACCAAGCCTTCTCCATGACAGATTTGGGGCTCTTAAGTCAATTTCTGGGGCTTGAGATTGCTCAAACAAAAGCTGGAATAAAGGTGCACCAGTCCAAGTATGCCTTGGATTTGCTGATCAAATTCAGAATGCAAGATTGCAAAGCAAGCAAAACTCCTTTCCTTTCAGGAGTGAAGCTGGAGGAAGATGATTCTCCACCGATGGTAAGAAATACACTGTATAGACAATTGATTGGATGTTTATTGTATTTGACACATACTAGACCTGATATTTGTTATGCAGTAAGTGTGGCTTCTAGATTCATGGATCAGCCTCATGAGATCCATTGGAAAGCAGCCAAAAGGATCCTTAACTTTGTTCAGGTAACAAGGACACATGGGATCTTCTATAAGGCAAAATCTGATCTTGATTTGATTGGATTTACTAACAGTGATTGGGTAGGTGATAGCACAAATAGAAATTCCACTTCAGGTTATGTGTTCATGCTTGTAGAAGGGCCAATTAGCTGGTCAAGCAAGAAACAGAGTGCCATTGCACTCTCATCTACAGAAGCTGAGTACAGAGGAGTTGTCAATGCAGCAACTCAGTGTTTATGGTTGCAGGGTTTACTTGGAGAGTGTGGTTTCGAACCTGAGTACTCAACTACCATCTACTATGATAACCGGAGTACCATTTGAATCTGCAAATATCCATTTTAGAAGCAGAGAACCAAACACATTGAGATTCACATGCACTACATCAGAGAGCTTGTGCATGATGGCACCATTCACCTACTCTTCTGTTCATCTTCAGAACAAGTAGCTGATATCTTCAACAAAGCATTTTGTGAGGAGACCTTTAGCAATCTCAAATCACTGCTGGGGATTGCTGATCATGCTGTAAAGGCATGAGTGGAGACAAGATTCTACAATTTTGTTTTACAGTCCATGTTTAAGGGAG
>LPNX010249390.1:13376-28228 GCA_001517045.1 Pseudotsuga menziesii | reverse complement strand
TCACGATATAGTTACAGTCTCGAAAGGGAATAAAAAATTAGCTCAACATTAATAAAAAATCTTTGATTTATTAATGTGTTGTGTTATTAGCCACAAAAAACTTTGATTTATCAATGTAATTTATGTATCTATATAAATTTCTTAGAACAAAATGAATAAGAAATTTTAACCAACAAGGCCCGTTTCATGTTCTTTTCAAATGAATAAGAACTTTTAACGAACAAGTCCACCCTTCATGAAGTTTTCAATTTTCTGTTTGTTACCCCTTACCCCTTATCGGGGACTGTGTATTTAAATTTTTTTTTATGATTTAAAACTCGCGTACGCGTTTTGGCTATACAAATCGCGCGCGTTTTGGCTATACAAATCGCGCACGCGTTTTGTAGTAATATAACGCGTACGCGATTTGTCTTCCTATCCTACATGTTCCATGACATGTCAGGCTCGGGTTGAACCATACCAAGTGCTATGTCATGCTCGGGTTGATGTATTTTTTGGTAACATGATGTTGTTTTTGAAAACTAGGATTGCATCTTAAAGGTCCATCATCTTCTTGCACTGACCCTTGATCGATTAGCAGAAGTTCAAATGTGTCATGTCTTCCTAGATTCATATGCTGGAATACAAGTACAGGTCCAATGTGTGTGTGATGTCTATGAGAGGGATCTAATCACAGATTCTTAGCTATGGACTACATGGATCCAGGAACTCAACCTCATGTCCTTGAATATCTCACACAAGTTGAAGAGATGTTGATAGCACGTGAAAGTCCAATATTGCAAGTGATGCATTCAATAGGTGGACAATAAAAATATCGAGGACACACCAGTAGTTTTCTGTAGGAGATTAAATATGTTGTCAAGACATTGCCATGACATATTAACAACTTGGACTTAATGGTCGTTGTGAGAAAAAAAAAAGGACGACATGGATCCAGTTATGATTTCACAGTTAGAAAACAAAGAGTTATGGATGCATTATTATATAAAATTCATAATGATCCATATTATCGAGATGCTCAAGTGGATTCTAACGCAGTAGAAGAGTTACCTGAAAATGCAAGAGATATCTCACATATGCTTAACTCTATTACTCTTCCTGATATTGACGACAACACAGAATTTGCAATGTTGGAATGGATAGCAAGAGTTGATGATATATTATATGGTTTACAAACAACTTCTTTTGCATCAAGGCTTCCAAGTGCACCACGAGAAATAGAAATTATTAGACCATGGGAAAATAGTCTAAATCTTGATGAAAGTAACTCAAATGAAGAATTAACTAATGTGCTTAACTGACCTGGCATTGTTTTATCTCCAATTAACGACTATATCACAATTGAATTATTTGATATGACATTTCCATCATTGTTCCCTAAAGGAGAGGCATATTGGTTACAACCACAAAGGTGAAATGTTCATCTACATGAGTACGCAAAACATATTCTCATATATCATGATAGAGGATCTGGAAGGCACCCTTGCTTCATATATTTTTTACTAAATATCATAATGAGACATCGTGCTCAAGCTTCCTCAATTGTTTTTGTCAAGAAAAATATTAGTGAACTACCCACAACACTGGAAGAGTTACAACAACATTTACAAAATATTCCAAATTCAAGATTGGGAGAAAGATTAATGAGATTTGGAACGGTATTAAGAGGTACACGTGCATATTGGAGCAAGTGTCGTCAAGAGTTATCCGACTTGATTCAACAAATAGGTTGTCCAACAATATTCTTCACACTAAGTGTAGTGAATATGCAGTGGTCTCATTTGCATAAATTAATGTCAGGCACAATTCCTACAGATCCACGTGAAGCAAGAAAATGGCAACGTCAAAATGTAATTGATAATCCACACATCGTAGCACATTATACGCACTTGATACATACAATGTTTCGAGAAGAGCTTTTTGAACATTTTCATGAGGCTACAGATTATTGGAATCGTTGTGAATGGAAACATCGTGGATCTCCTCATGTACATGGGATTCTTTGGTTAAAAAATGCTCCCAACATGGACACTTTGAATTGGGATGATCCTAGAGAAGTTATATCTACAAAGAAATATTTTGACAGATGTATGCATGCAATAAATCCATGTGAGGGACATCAACTAAAGATTCAAATTGGAGAAAGTGTAGATGATCATCCTTTTGTAAAAGACATAGAACAAATATTTCAATCGGATCCAATGATTGATTATGAAGAACTTCTTAACTGTGTCGAGCGCCATATTACTTGCAATGAGAAAAGTTGTCTTCGAAAGAAGGGAGGAAAAATGGTCTGCCGGTACCATGCACCATGGGATCTATGTGACCATTCAAAACTTTACATTGATGAACAAGGAGGAAAAAAGTTTGAACCTAAATGAAATGATGACAGAAGGAATACACACAATCGTGAAACATTGATGATATGGAGGGCTAATATAGATTGGCAGGCTGTACTTTCCAAGCGTGTGGTTATTAATTACATAGCGAAGTACGCTGCTAAATATAAAAAAAGGATCTGAAACTTTCCATAAAATGTTAATGCGGGTCTCTTCTATCCAGAATCCAAACTAACCCGCAGCACATGCATATAAAAGTTTGTTTTGTGAATCCATTATTAATAGGGACATTGGTGCACAGGAGACATGCCATTTGCTTCTAGAGATTCCTCTTTCATAATGTAGTCATCATTTTGTGGTTCTAAATGTTGGTATGAAGGTTTTCAAACAAGTCCAAGTTGATACATATAATGCCGACAACGATAATTCTCTAATTGATGCATATACTAAGCGACCTGAGACTATGGAGGAACTTACATTGATAGATGTTGCAAAATATTGGTCATATGACAAACGACGATGAGGGGGAATGGTTACAATGAAGGAATGCATCTATTGTATGTGTATTTCCTAGATTTAACTCTATTCCTGATCAAAAAGATGAGAAGTTTGTTGAATTTTGTTGGTCTGAGTTGGTTTTGTACAAGAAATTTTGTGACTTTCGAAAAGATATAGGCCACACATCTGATGAAATAGTACATAATTGGTAGAATTTTCAATATATAGCTTGGCATGTTGATCGCAAACCTATGCCTACAGATGCTCAAGTTGAATCCGACGAAGAAGAAGAACATCCAAATCCACAAAGAGATTCCAAGCAACATGAATGGGAGATTATATGTGGATTATATAAAAATCAATTTATAAATTATAATGAGTTTGAGATGCTTGGACATAGAGATCTTGATCGTATGAATGATTGGAACACTGCTTTTGTAGATGAGGATACCTCCAGACATGCAATTCATTTCATCTCTAAAATGCGAAAATTGAAAAAGATTTTTACTAATCAACATCCCAAGTCTTGCTCAATTAATAGTTTGGGGGATAAGCAAAGAATTGCATACAATGTTATCCTTAAGCATTATAGAACAGGTGTTGATCCACTACGCATGATAATACAAGGATCTGTCTGTATGAGAAAGACGTATTTGATTGGAGCCATTAAAAATACACTTGAAAATCTCTCGCATCCAAGGAAAAGTCCATTACTTCTTCTAGCTCCTACAAGGGTGGAAGCTTTCAACATATCTGCAACAACGGTTCATTCTGCACTTCATATACCTATCAAAGATGTTAATCCTTTACGAGGACCGAGTTTAATTAACTTACAAGAAGAATTCGGGAATGTTAAATATATTTTGATTGATGAAATGAGTTTTATTGGAAAAAATCTATTAATCAAAATAGATTCAAGACTTCGCCAAGCCTTCCCAGAAAATGCTAATATACCTTTTAGTGGAAGATCAATTATATTGGTCGATGATTTGGGACAGTTGTCACCTATCATGGATAAACCGATATATGTATCAGAAGGTATTGCAAAAGAATTGTGGAACACATTCACAACAGTTGTGACCCTCGATACTGTGTTTCAACGGAATGGACAAAGCAATGAACAAATATATTTTCATAATTTGATAATGAATATTAGAGATGCAGTTCCAACATTAGAGGATTGGAAATTACTGATGACTCATACAGATACTTCCTTTGATGCTTCAATGAAAAAGTCATTCGATAAGGTGATACATTTGTTTGCGACAAATGATGATGTAAACTGTCATAACAGGTGTTTAATAAGAGGCCTAAATTGTCCCATTGCGACCAGTATTGCTACATCTACAAGAAGCAACTATTCTACGGAAGGAGATGAAGAAAGGTTGGAACTTGCATTACTGATAGCCATAGGAGCGAGGGTAATGTTGACATTAAACCTATGGAATGATGCAGGACTCGTCAATGGTGTTCTTGGATTTATACAACAAATTGTATATAACCTTGGGAAGTTTGCCTCCAAAACCACCCACGTATGTTTTAATAAAATTTATAATTGTGTGGGGGTACCATGGGATGAATCGTTTCCTCAAGTTGTTCTTATTACAACTATCGAAAGAGGTAATAAAAAACAACTTTCATTGAAACTTGCTTGGGGTTTAACAATCCATAAGTCACAAGGATTGACATTGGACAAAGCTACTATTAATATTGGAAAGCAAGAGAGGCAAGGTATGACATTTACAGCAATACCTTGAGTTAAATATTTGGCAGGTCTACAATTTCAACCTCCATTCTCATATGATTGATATGAGAAGATGTCAAAACTACCAAGTGTGAAGAAAAGAAAAAATGAAGAAAATAGATTGAGAATGATCACGATGTGAACCATATTTTCATTTATTTAATCCTTACATAATTATTGTCTCTATTTTCCAGTTTAACATTTTTTTCAATACTTAATACTTATTACTTACATTGAGATAATCCTCATAATTCTAGCTGTGTTTTCAACTTAACCTATTCCTTACAATGTTGATCAAACTCGATTTTTGTGTCACCACCCATAACTGAAACCAACCTAGATCCAAATCCTAAGCTCTATCAAGCACCAACAAGGATCCAATCTCCCGAGGTGCAAACCTCTTCTCAGATATTGCACTCAAGGAGGTTTGCACCTTGGGAGATTGAATCCCTCTCGATACTTGATAAAGCCTAGGATTTGGATCTAAACTGATTTAACCTCAAATATATCACTCATATGCTCCAAAATATTTCAATACACTACTCTTATTATGCTTTGTAACAAAATTTAAAACTTACGGTTCAATATAAAACAGTGAAAATGGAGTAAAACTATAAAGGACAAAATTAATATATAAGTTGTATCCTAACTATACTCAAACTTCTAAATGACCACCACAACAACATTTAATAATGAAATATAATCTCAAAATGTGATTAAAATGTATCTTTTTATTATTATTAGGATAATGTTTTTTAGTTTATTATTAAATATTTATTTTATTTTTTTATTTATTCAATTTTTTCAAAATTATTATTAATATTACATATTTTAAAAATTAAAAATATATTTTTTAATCATCTACATTTAGCCACTTTTCATAAATCATTTAAAATGGCATTTGACATTAAATTGGCAAATGTTCTTTAATCATAAAATAATTTTTCCAAAATTATTATTAATATTACATATTTTAAAAATTAAAAATATATATTTGAATCATATATATTTAGCTACTTTTCATAAATGGCATCTAACATTAAATTGGCAAATGTTCTTTAATCATAAAATATTTTTTTAATTTGATTAAAAATAGAATTTTACATTAAACTAGCACATGTTCTTTAACCACACAATACTTTTCAATTTAATTAGTATTATAGAAAAGAGTATAAATTTGATTTCAATTTTATTTTAGTATTATAAAATATATTAATGATTTGATTTCAATTTAATTATTAATATTAGAGATTTGGTCAAGGTAAATTTGATTTTAATTTAATTATTAATATTATAAGTTTGATAAAAATCTATTTAAAAATCTATTTATATGAATATACCTTTTTACTCTTTATAAAATTACTTGAAAATATAAAGCTTTTATATTAAATAGTTTTTTTGCAAAATTTTATTTTTTTAATTTTTTCAATTTAATTCAAATATTATGGATTTTAAAAAATTTCAATCTCATTGAGGATGATGATGATTAACCTCCATTTAAACCAAACTTTGGTATATCAAAGTTTATAAATAATATATTATAGATTTGAAAATAGAAAAATAAATAATATAAATGTATTTAATTACAATTCAAAATAGTGTTTTTCTACTGTATTTTATCTTTCTATTATAAATATTATATATTTGAAATATATATATATATATATAGTTATCGTTCATTATAATTACTTTTCATTATTGTAAGAATTTGAAAATAAATTAATTTTATAAATTTAATGAATTTTGGTAGTATATAATGATGATGATGATAATTAAGGTTTAATGAGACCAATTTTGATTTGATGTAACAAATTAGTCCTATGTTCAAAATGATTAGAAAGAAGCTTAGTGAGGTCACCATAGTTTTGATAGCTTAAAAGATTAGAGAGGTTAGTATTAAAATAGAGATTGAGAAATTGTGATCTAATGTTGTTGTAAGCAATGCACTCTAAGAGAAAGTGACATTAATCCTCAACTTTCTTGGTCTCACAAAGATGGAAAATACTATCTTCCCACGGTGTTTTAGGAATTGTCCACCATCATGTTTCACTCCAAAGCTCATGAGAGTTCGTTTTTATTTTGGCTATGTCAATTATTTTTCTTCAAGCTAGTTAAAATAGAAAGATATTTTGGTCTTCTATATTGGGGTTAATAATCTCCTTGTAGTATCTTACCTTCCTTTTCACCTCTAAATCCTTTTGCCCCCCAAATTCCCTTTAAACTTAGATGTAATAGTATTCTTTTTCACCTCTAAATGTTTTTGCCTCACAATTTCCCTTTAAACTTAGATGTAATAGTATTTTTATTGTTATTAACATTTTACAAAGTTACATTTATGTCTATCCGCGAATACTTGATTTTAAAACAATTTTAGAGAGTCCCTCGTTTCCCATGTCATTTATCTTGTACTTGTACATCAAGTACCTTGTCATATCAATGCTCTCTATGGGGGGAGGTCCTCTTCTATAAGAAGAATAAGGGCCTATTGCTTTTAATTTTGAGGTTATACAATATAAAAAGCTTTTGGATTTCCTCGATCTTTCTCCAAGATTCTCTAAAGATACATGATGACGGGAGTGACAAGAGAGTTTCAAAGAGGAACTTATTTTTATCCCACATCACAAGGTGGGCTAATTTAAAATTGTTCTCAAGACCAAAATAAGCTTTTCACCATCCATTAATTATTTTAGCAATGCTATAGTTCAAGTTGAGCTTGTGGTGAATACCAATTACTAGATATTTATAGGAAGAAATTTCCTCAAGCTTGTTATTGTCATATAAAAGTTATCAAAAGTGACCTTCTTGGACATAATAAGCATTACTTTTGTTTTATGAGCCATAACCATGTTAGTAAATCCTTGAGAGTTTTCAATTGCTTCTCAATTGCTTATCAAGATCAAAGGGACATTTTGACATAAGAACAATATCATCAGCATAAAGAAAAGAAAAAAGATAAAAACAATTCATATACTAATGAATCATTTTAATGTACATATATAATAAATTGAGAAAATTTATGACATGTATCAACCATTTTAATAAACATAAAATGACACTATTAGGCAATTAAAAAAAAATGCAAGAAGAACACTTTGCCCATAAAATTACAACTATGACTATGAAAGAAATAGATTAAACTAAACCTTTAATGATTTGCAGTAATTTTTAGGCCATTTAAATTGCAATTCCAACACTAAAATCTTACTCTTAAAAAATGGTCACACGTCGCTCCTTCTCTACAAAACCATGAATTCTTGATGTTGTTCTCTACAAAAACCAACCATGAATTCTTGATGTTGTTAGTATTACTACTACTTTATATGCTGCGATCATCCCAAGTATCGCACGCGTCTGTCCATGCGCGACCCAAATCACCTGTAGAGTTCATCAATATTAAACTTGTAAAGTGGGAAGAGGCGTGTTGAGGTAGTACAAGAAGAGACACCTTTTAACTAGTGGAAATTTAATAGTAATACCCAGAAGGGAAACTTATCGAGATCATGGTGAATGTCCTCGAGGTCCTCTTAAAAAACGGGTTTTTTCTCTAAACAGTACACAAGATTTTGTGTTTGGTACACCTTTCTGTTTTGAATGTCCTTATTTTAAGATTTTAAGATTTTCTTTGCTTTATAACGTGCATTTTACTCCAAGAAACAGAAGCCGTGAGGAATTGTATTTCCAAACATATCTGATTCAAATACTTCTAATAGTACATTGTCTGATGTATGTGCATTTGACTGTTCCATAAATTACAAAAGAATATGACATGGAATGACTGGATCTCATTATCTGAACAATAGATCATGACGTAGGGATCTACAGTTTGTGCAAGTTGCATTTGAATATCTGCAAGTTGCACCGAATTCACTCTAGCCCACAAATCAAAATGAATCTTTTAAAGGCATGTGAGAAAATGGAAATCAATATATATGTATTTGTGTTTGCATGTGAATGTGAATGGCAAGAGACCACCATGGAAGTTGCAGAATCTGTGAGCATCAACAATAATATGTTGGAGCTCATTCGACACCATTTGCTGGAAGTGGAGTACGATATAGATATCAAAGATATTGAAGGAAACCCATCCCCATCTTCCTCCTCCTCCTCCTTGTCCTCCACAGCCAGGGGATCAACATCAGAAAACAATAAGAATGAATATACACAAGTAGAGGACTGTTCTCCTTCAAGTACAGCAGAGGCTGTAAATGTAAAGGTAAAGGCACAGAGTAGTGGCAGGCACTACAGAGGGGTGAGGCAGCGGCCATGGGGGAAATTCGCAGCAGAAATTAGAGATCCTACTAAGAAGGGGGGTAGACTTTGGCTGGGCACTTTCCACACAGCCCAAGAGGCCGCTCTCGCATATGACCGCGCTGCCTACAAATTCCGCGGACCGAGGGCTCTGCTCAACTTTCCCCTCGCCGTCGCTTCCGGTTCAGAAAATCGCTCGGCGGGAGGTCACATAAGGTGCAATAAGAAGAGAAGGAGAGAAGAAGCTGTGGCTGTGAGACAGTGGGGATGTTGAGAATATGTACATATTGAGATAAATGTTTATGAACTTTTGATGGTCTAGTGGATAATGGTGGAAGGGACTTCCTTCAGTTTGTTGCTGATTTCTTCTTGAAGGCCATATCCATGGAAGATAAAATCACAATTTCATTTTTTGGTTTACCAGTGCTTCATATATTTTGTAAACTTTTAAAATCTTCTGATAAGATAATAGTAGAAAGTGGCTTGTTTACGTTCATTAATGTTTGTACTTTACATATTTTTGGAATTTGTTTTTCTTATTTTCCAGGAAATCAGCATTTTTTGCTTGAAATTTTGTCAAAATCAATGGAATTACATATATCAATGGATATAGTTTACAGTAAGGTGTTTAAGATAGGTTGAATTCATTTTTACATAAAACAATTATTTCAATAATTCTACTTTACAATTTTAGTAAAGACTTCATAATAAACTTTCAATGACAAAAAACAAAACAAAACAAAAATCGATAATTAACTTGAACTGCTCCTTGAATTTGAAAGCTCTTTGTTGGACCTTTATCAAGAGAAGGAGGATGGCGTATTGTCAAACCAAGTCCCTCGGTGAGTAGACCAGGGCTCTTGATCATTAAGATTCATATGCTCCAGTGTCTGATCAGGAGAATGAAAATCTGCTAAGTTGCTTCCATGTTTGCCTTGAACCCATAACAAGATCAACTCCAATATTTGCCAAAACATCTGCAGCAGTGTTAGATATAAGTGATTGTTCTGAACATCGATTTTATCTCATAACAGAGCCTTATATATATATACCAAATTCCTTAACCAATCTCTTTGCAATCACACATTAAACAGAGTTGAAGTAGAAACTAAATATGCATGAACAACAATCTTATGAAATGCCACAACAGAGATTGATCCATATACATGTTTGAAATCCAGTGTAACTGTTCCATAACCGAATTTGCAGAAGACACTAAGTTGAAGATATCAAATGTACAAACTACCAGTCATTCATTCACAACTCCCAAGTGTTTACTTATGTTGAAGGGATCAAATGTACATACTACCAGTCATTCATTCACAAGTGGGCCAAGTGTTCACCCAAAACACTTAAGTGTTTGTTAGCAAATTTCCAATTCTGAAAAATGCGGAATAAAACTCTGAAACAGAATCGAAATAGGAATACCGAATAGATCATACCTCCAGCCATTGATGCTACTTGACTTGTTGTAGAAGATTTCCATGTTCCACACAAGTTTAGCTTCATGTACGGTACTTCCAAGCTCTGCTTACTCTTTCTTGATGGTGTAAGACTGAAGGGGATTGAGTTAGTGAGCTTGGGGACCAAACAGGGGTTTAATAGCCAAGCTTCCATCAAGCTTCTGTTGGCTATGTGTCAATTGTTCCACAAATCTAGGTAGAGAACCCCAGATGGAGTAATGGACCACTCCAAAAGCTCCCAGCAATAAAACAGTCTCCAAACAAGAAATCAGTTCAAGTGCAGTTGATCACCGAATGAACCGGCGGTAGTTTTGAGGAGCCGTGGAATGCGGGATGTGGATGCGGGAGCTTACATTCCCCCATTTGGTCCATACTTCCAAACTTAATGTCTCATCTTAAAACCTATTGACAATCTATATTAAGTAATAGATACAAGAATCATGGCGATAAGTCCTCTTATGACAAGTATTACCTTCCATGTATTACTATGTATTTATTGCTATTTTAATTTATGTGGCAACAATTTCTTAATGAATAAACCTTATGTTTATTCTTGATCCTCATAGATGAATTTTCTCAAATTAAATTAAGGTGCACATAAGTATGAGAAAAAACATCACAGTAATTAAGAATTTCATTAAAAATAACATTGTCCATACAATCAGAAACTACATAATGGAACCAAGTCCCATATTCATTACATGATCCTTGAATTTAAACGGTGGCATGCCCTTAGTCAAAGGATCAGCGATCAGTAACTCAGTGTTGACGTGCTCAATGACCACTTTCTTTTCTTTAACATGTTCCCTTATGGCTAAATACTTAATGTCGATGTGTTTATTTCGACTCCCACTTTTGTTGTTTTTAGCCATAAAAACAGCAGCTGAATTGTCGCAATACATTCTCAATGGCTTAGAGATAGAATCCATAATTCTAAGCCCAGAAATGAAACTCTTAAGCCATACACCATGTAAGGTAGCCTCAAAACAGGAGACGAACTCGGCTTCCATAGTGGAAGTGGCAATCAAGGTCTGCTTGGCACTCCTCCATGATACAGCTCCATCGGCCATCATTAAAATATATCCTGATGTTGATTTGCGTGAATCAACACATCCAGCAAAGTCAAAATCTGAATAGCCTATTACTTCCAAATTTTTCGTCCGTCTATACATAAGCATGTAGTCTTTAGTTCCTTGAAGATACTTCATTACTTTCTTTGCAGCTCTCCAGTGGTCTATACCTGGATTACTCTGATATCGTCCCAACATTCCCACAACAAATGCAATGTCAGGTCTTGTGTAGACCTGAGCATACATTAGGCTTTCGACAACAGAAGCATATGGAATGTTCTTCATTTGTTCCCTTTCAAGGTCTTTCTTCGGGCATTGCTTCAAATTGAACCTATCACCCTTCACAATGGGAGCTACACTTGGTGAATAATCCTTCATCCGAAATCTCTCTAAAATTTTATTAATATAGGTTTCCTAAGACAGACCCAAGAGGCCTCGAAATCTGTCTCTATGGATCTTACTGCCAATGACATAAGATGCCTCACCCATATCCTTCATATCGAAATTTTTAGAGAGGAATTGCTTCACTTCATGCAGCATACCCTTATCATTGGTTGCTAGCAAAATGTCATCCACATATAAAACAAGAAAACAAATTTTACTCCCACTAACTTTCAGGTATATACATTGATCCATAATGTTTTCTTCAAAACCAAAAGAAGAAATTACATTATGGAATTTCAAATACCATTGGCGGGATGCTTGTTTTAAACCGTATTAGGATTTCTTGAGCTTGCAAACCAATTGCTAACCATCACTAGAGGGGAATCCTTCAGGTTGTTTCATGTAAACCTCCTCCTCTAGATCTCCATTTAGAAAAGTCGTTTTCACATCCATTTGATGCAACTCCAAGTCGAAATGGGCTACTAATGCCATAATAACGCGCAAGGAATCTTTCTTAGATACAGGAGAGAAAGTCTCAGTGTAGTCGATTCCTTCTTTCTGAGTGAATCATTTAGCAACAAGTCTAGCCTTGTATCTCTCAATGTTGCCCAATGAGCCTTTCTTTGTCTTAAAGACCCATTTACATCCAATGGCTTTTACACCAATAGGCAACTCAAAAAGATCCCAGACTTCGTTACTCTTTATAGAATTCATCTCTTCTTTCATGGCATCGTACCATAATTCTGATTCTTTGCAATTCATGGCTTGTGAAAAGGACTCGGGATCATTTTCAACTCCAACGTTAAAGTCAGATTCTTGTAGATACACAACATAATCATCAGGAATTTTTTATCTCCTTGGTCTAGTAGATCTTCTTAATGTTGTATCACTATCTTCATGAGAAGTATCTGGTTCAACTCGTTGTTCAAAAGTTCTTGGAAACTCTTGAACTACCTGATCTACTAGAATGCCGTCAGCAACTTGTGGAACTTCAACAATTGGTTGTTCAACACCAGTTTGTACTTGAGGGGTGCTGTGAACAATAACCAATCTATCACTTGAGGTGGAAGTTTGAGATTCTGAATGATCCTTCTCGGAAACTATGTTCCTAGTTAGATCGCTCCCACTGATCAAGTCATTTTCAAGAAATTTTGCATTTCTTGATTCCACAATCCTAGTGCTATGAGATGGACAATAAAATCTGTAACCTTTATACCTTTCAGCATATCCAATGAAATACCCACTAATGGTCCTTGGGTCTAGCTTCTTTTCTTGTGGATTATATATTCTCACTTCATACAGGCATCCCCAAACGTGCATATGTCGCAAACTCGGTTTCCAACCTTTCCATAATTCAAATGGCGTTTTAGGAATGGCCTTGGTTGGAACTCGGTTTAATATATACACTGTCGTCTTAAGTGCTTCGGTCCAGAAGGATTTAGGAAGATTGGAGCTGCTAAGCATACTCCGCACCATGTCCAATAAAGTTCGGTTTCTTCTTTCTGCTACACCATTCTGGTCGGGTGAATTAGGCATGGTGTATTGGGAAACAATCCCATGCTCTTGAAGAAATTTTGCGAATGGCCCAGGTGCTTGTCCATCTTCTATGTATCTACCATAATATTCTCCACCTCTATCTGATCTCACGATCTTAATTTGCTTGCCGCATTGTTTCTCTACTTCAGCCTTAAATATCTTAAAGGCATCTAATGCTTCGTTCTTATTATGAAGCATGTAGAGATACATATATCGTGAGTAATCATCTATAAAAGAGATGAAGTATCTCTGACCATGTGAGTCCATCTCTGGACTACATATATCAGTATGTATGATCTCTAATATGTCTAAACTCCTATTGGCACCTTTCTTTGACTTGTTGGTATGCTTTCCTTTTATGCAATCCACACAAGTCTCAAAATTAGTGAAATCCAGAGTATTAAGTACTCCTTCATTTACCAATCTTTTAATTCTTTCTATGGAGATATGACCTAACCTCCGATGCCATAATTTAGAGGAATCTTCATTAATAACACATCTTTTAGTGCCAGTGTGAACATGCATTGAATCATAAGTGACATTGTTTTGTAAATTAATGTGGTAAAGACCATCAGACAAAATACCATTCCCGACATATTCAGATTTATAAAATAAACTAACGGATGTTTCTAAAAAATTAAAGGAATATCCAAAAGGTACAAGTCTTGAAACTGAAATCAAGTTTCTATAAAAGCTTGGAACATAAAAGATCTTTTCTAATTCTAAAGCAAAGCCACTACTTAAAGTTAAATAGCATGTTCCTATAGCTTCCACATGCGATCCCATCTTGTTTCCTGATAAGATGCTTTGCTCACTTCCCACTGGCTTCCTTAGGTTTTGCAAACCCTACAAGGAATTCAAAATGTGAGTTGTTGATCCAGAATCAATCCACCAAGTGTTAATATTGACATTGACGATATTAGATTCATAACAAACAAACGAGATTGCATTACCTTTGTCCACAAGCCATTTCTGAAATTTTGCGCATTCCTTCTTCATGTGTCCCTTCTTTTTACAAAAGAAACACTTGGAATCCTTCTTAATATTAGCTTAGGGAGGTACTTTACCTTTCCCTTTCTTATTGGCTTGAGATTTGCCCTTCCTATGCATTGCCAGCATTGCACTTTCTCCCAGTTCCATCACCAGTCTTTCTTCCTCTTGAACACACATGGTTATGAGTTCATTTATTGACCATTTATCCTTATGTGTGTTGTATGAGATTTTGAAAGGTCCATATTGGTGCGGAAAGGTGTTCAGGATGTAGTGCACCAGGAAACACTCTGATATTTCAACCTCGAGTTTCTTCAATTGAGCCACAGTGTCCCTCATTTGCATGATGTGCTCGCGCACACCTTTCACACTGGTGAGCCTTATGGATGAGAACTTCATGATTAGGGTGCTTGCTAGTGCCTTGTCTGAAGTGACGAATTGATCATCAATGGCTTTTAGCAAATCTCAGACCCTTTCATGCTAATCAACTGAACCACGAATACCAGCTGAAATTTTAGCCTTAATGAACATCATGCTTAAATGATTAGATCGCTCCCATCGCTCATAAAGTGTGATGTCT